>VXBL01001366.1:230639-271897 GCA_013400195.1 Aramus guarauna
TTCTTTTTTTTTTTTTTTTTCCATTTGGTAGCTTTGCCTTGATTTTCTCAGTCTCTTTCACACCTATAGCTTTAAAAAAACATTGTACGTGTTCTCACAGAAAGCTGCTTCATGAACCCCATCATTCACTTTTCCAAGCCTCTTAAAGGCCATGTCCCCCCCCATCAGTTCATTTTAGCTCTGCTAAGAGCTACTCATTAAATGATGCTGTCTTCCCTCCCCTGCAAGGCCGATCTATGGGCCACCTCCCCCTGGTGTTCCTAAGCCTCCCTGTAACTCCAGGTTGGACACCAATGACCACTGCTGTGTCTTAGCACAAGCTGAGATGATCCACCCCACAAGGCAGCCTAGTGCCCCATGTGAAGAAGTCTTTGCGCCCTGGATGTGTGATCATTTTCTAGAACCTGCCTCTTGACAACAAAAAGCTGCAGTTTGCTGTGAGGAGGAGGCATTTTTCATGAAATAGTATGATTTAACAAAGCACAAGCTTTCCATCAATAATGGCGTAGATACATATTTTTTAATATAATTTCCTAGTTCCAAAACCTTTCCCTTGAGTCATTTTGAGGGAAAGGCATGAGGGTGCACAGGAGCCCCAGGCACCGCTGACAGGCTGCTTCCAGCCTAACCCAACCTGCACCACTTTAGCACTTCAAAATGGTTTAACCCACCACCACTCTCTTTAATCAAGTCAATATCCAGAAAGGGGGGTTTTAAGAGGCAGCAGTGGTCTCATTTCACTGTATTTTGATAAAATTATGGGTGAGATTTCTCCATCCATGTGTCTAAATGTGAGCTGGGGAGAGGGGTTAGTGCCACTGCTGGCCAAAGCCACTTGAGATGCCTTCAGCTGCCACTCCAGAAGGACCTGGGTGTCCCACTGGTGTCATATCTGCCCGTGAAGGTATCTCAAAGACCTGTACTGAGAGGTCTGAATGAAGCCCTTTATCTCCACTGAGTAGAAAAGGGTTTGGACACCTAGTTCAAAGTCAGATGTCCTCATATATACATTTAACTACAGATCGCTAAACTTTGGAGCTGAAGCCTGTGCTATGCCTTTAGTTCAAAGCTCTTTAGACCTAAACTGATGACATTGCCAATGCTTGTGTTTGCGTTCCTCTATTTTGGGTGACACTGGGGCCACAGTGCCCCATAGTGAATCACAGTCCCACTGCTTTGGTGAGCCAAACTTTTCCCAGTGCTGCTGGAGGAGCACACACTGCACCAGCATGATGTGCAGATGTTGAGCTTTCCCTCTCCTCTTACTCCAGGTCTGCATCATGCCTAATTTACACCCCCGACGCTGATAAATTCCTCTCACAAACAAGGTGCTCTCTGGGGGATGCTCTATTTGCTGTGGTGTATTTTAGTCACAGCAAAACCTGAGGAACAGAATATGTCTTCTCTAACTCTGCCAGACAAGCATTTTGCTTTTGATGAGGGGCAATTCATAGTGGCTCTGGGCTGAGCCGAGAGTCAGCAAGTGTGGAAACCTGATTTTAGGCAGGGAAAGACTCAGGCAATGAGGGATCGCCTTATCTCTCCAGAGCCTTCTTCCACGAAAGAGACCTCTGAAGTGGCTCACCCAGGACATTGATGGGTACCCTGACTCAGGCTCTTCACTCCCACACGCGGATGGCAGTGGCAGCAGTCTCACTATCCAGAGAGGCACGTGTGGGAGGAGGGTCACCCCGGACCCCAAACCCACCCGGGGCATCACCCCAATCTTCCTGCCATGGCCTCACCAGGAGCCAGCCCCAGCTTCCCACCCAGCTTTGGCTCCTTCCCCTTCAGCAGTGTCTCACGGGCATCTCCTTCCCAGCCCCAAAATTATCTACCTTGAATATTTTCTCTAACTCTTCTCACTCCCACTGAAGTTAGTGGAAACACTGTATGAGTTAGAAGGAGGGTCAGAGCCCATGGCAGGAACCCAGCCCCGCTGACGCATCTTTTGCTTAAACCAATTGTTTTTATATTGAGGCTTCATGAACAATGGAAAAAACAGCAATGGGTTCAACCCACCCATGGTATGTTTTGCACATCTTATCTTCCACACAGTCTTCTCTCACTGCTGTTTCACAATGTCAGAAATCAAGTTTATTGTCAGGACATGCTGAGTAGATGAGGCCCGATCTGAAGGGCAGACTGAAGTGGTTCCGTAAGGGCTAAGAGGAAATCACCAGTGAGGCTCCTCAAGGCAATCTCAGGGAGCATCTCAGCATTGGCCTTCAGTCTGAAAACAGGCACTTGCTTTCAGGCATTATCAATGGCTCAAACTTTCCCATCATGAGTTCCCTAGAGGAAAAAGAAATGCCTGGCAAAAGCAATGTACAGGGCAGCAGTGAGACCTCATCCAGCACGGCACCCCCCTTCACAAGGAGGAACATGAAAAGCCCAGATCTCACGCAGGGCTGCCAGGAGGGCCGGTGGTGGGGAGCCAGCCCAACAAGCGGAGACCCAGAGAGCCCGGGTTGTTTATGCTATGGAGGAGAGGCAGAGGGAGAATGCGATTGCTTTCCTAGAAACGCCTGCCGGAGGGCAGAAGAGCTCCTTACCCCAAAAGACAATGCTGGCATGAGGCTAAATGTCTATGAATAATTCAGTTTGGAAACTTGATCGAATCAAGAAGGGGCATTCGGTGGCAGATTTCCCATAGGACAACAGAGGAAACAGTCTAAACTTCCCGGCCGGAGCCTGCTGTGGTTACGAAAGCACAAGTGTGTCAGTGGGATGAGAAGACAAGTCAGATTAGGCTGGCAGGAAAAGCCAAGATTTTGGAATGGAAAAAAATGAACACGTATTCAGGTGGAGAAGCCCTTCTTCAGGGCATTTTGTAGCATCAGGAGTGCTCTGCAGGGTAGCACACAGCTTTGCCCTATGCCACTCTGCACTGCGTGCCCCTACCAGTGTCAGCATGTTACGGGCTAATGATATCCCAGCAGTAAGATGATTACTTTTCTCTTCATGCACGCTCTCTCACCTGGTTTAAAATGCAAAATCACTAAGGATGAAATTTGCAACTATACAATTGTGGACATTTCTGATGTCCCACCTTGAACACGTTCATTATCCCGTTTACATCCCCGTCATCAGGCCAGCAAGATCCCCGGCTACCCATCATCTCCTGTGTGCAGTGCAGCATTTCTGCTTGCCTGTCATTCTGGTGTCTGAGCTTCTTTATCGTAGTATCTGCATATCTCTGCAGTGATACTTCGATTGCGTGCCAGGCACAGCTCTCACTAAGAGCAGAAGCTCTGCCATACCGCATGGAAAACAAAGCCCTCCTATAGCCTTTCTCCAGGCTGAAGCGTATCCCTGAAAATCTCTAGAAGAACATAAGGATGTAACTTGCTTCTAGTAGAAATTGCCTAGTTTCAAATTGCTTACGGTTAATTTACGTACTGAGGGGAAAAATCTTCAGCCTCTCTGATATTTAATATTAATTTTGTATCTATATAACATCATAAGGACCTATATATTGAATAAATAAAGCGTGGGCAGGGCTAGTCATGATTTAATCCCACAAAATTATGTCATGATTAAATCACTAAATTATTAGTCATGACTAAATCCTACTAAACTCTGCAGTGCAGAAACATTAGTGACACTAGCTCAAGCTTGCCTCCTCCGAGGTGCCCGTCCACCCCTGTCGCCCACCCTAAAGCTGTGTGCCAGGTACGGGGGTACGGGGCCAGGGGGCTGCTGCAGGCACAGCTCCCGCAGTAATGCTCTCCTCCAGGTTTACAGCAAATTTCTGTCCCCTGCCACCTTTATAAAAATAAACCGCTCTCACTCTTATTCCCAAATGGAAATGTTCTTCTGAGGCGATGTATTTCATTTTTAAGTAATAGCCTGCGGTGGCTTTTTCCAAGGGCCCTTTGCTGCCTCGGAGTGGTTTATTTGGTGGGTGAACAGTGACATCTGCTGGGAAAGTCACCGGGAGGCACACCGGGCTCCCGGGATGTCCAGCACCCCTGCACCCCTGCTCCCCTGCAACCCTGCAACCCTGCACCCCTGCATCCCCTGCAACCCTGCATGCCTTGCACCCCTGCACCCCTTTCACCCTGCACCCCCTCCTCTCCCCCACCGGCGGGGTCAGACAGGGCTTTTCCACCGCCTGCAGGGCTTGTTAACTGCCCGCCACTAATTCTGGGTAGGCACAATTAAGCCTATACAATAATTACCTATCTGACTGTATCAATGAGCAATTGATAAAATTCACTAGGATTGTATCTATTTTTTTATTGCTTTTTCAAGTGCTAAAGTGTCTCTGCGTGTGGGGCAAGGGCTGGTAGCACCCAGTGGCCGAGCAATCAGAGCCACCATCCACGTGTCTCACTGAACATTTCAGCCCTTTATCTCTCTTCCACCCAGCGCTCCGCTGATGTTCTCACTGCCTCACCTTTTATTATATTCTATTTACAATGGGCTTATTTGAAAGTGAAATGCCCCGGCAGAATTGCCAGCAGCCACTGGCAGCGAGGCCTGCATCCAGGCGCCAGAATGCAGCGTGTATCTAACGTCCCATATAAATGGCACAATATTACACTCTCTTTAAAATTCCCCAGCTCCCCAAAAAAAAGAGCTTTACATTAGGAATAATACAATGTGCTACTTTGAGCGAAGCACTGGGCCTGCGACGTGGCAAGCTGTGCACTTTTTTGGCTTCTTTGAGGCATTAGCGATACACCTCTCCAAAATATTATGAAGTTTAAAGGCACAAATGCAGGATCCAGACACCATATAGGACCTTTATTATGCTCAGCATCCCTCTGGCTGTATGGCAGTGGTTAGGTGATTTTGCAAGAGCTCTGTCTCTCTGGCATTAGGCACCAGAGGTGCCTTGTATGTACCATTTCACTCTTCTGACCCGTTTTTCCTGTGTTATTGATAACAGAAGAGCTATTGTAGTTTAAGTGCATCAGCTCACACTAATAAATATTTAACCACTGCAGAGCCCCCATTGTCCAGCACTTCCTCTCCAGAGGTCCCCCCCCAACTCCCTGTCCTGCCACCCCAAATCTCAACTCCCCCCATCACAACTCCCAGCAGGGATTTCCAATCCAGACCACCAATATCTCCACTTCTCCTTCCTCACAGCCCTGCTAAAATCACCCTGTTAAAATATTTCCAGAATTACGTATCTTTCCCACTTCTGCTTGTGCCTGCTGCCCAAGGAAACACTGTCTAAAATAAATACGCTGTTCAAAGAGAAGAGAAGGCCTTACCAAGCGCATAACTCAGCAATTAATTTATATACTCCCCTCTGCAAAATCAAATAATGCCTTACAAAACTCAGGGCATGAAGCTGGAGCCATTCGTCAGCCCATAAATCAGGGGAGCAGAAGAGGAAGCCGTGGCATTACCACCCTGCAGCTCCCTCCCACACCTGAGCATGCTTGCACTCAGCACCCCGGCCAAAGATGGATGGCATCCCCTGGCCCTTGGGGGTTGAAGCGAGTGGCAGATGCTCCCTGACGCTGAGGAAGAAGAAGCAGGCAATCCCCTACAGGCTCCCTGGCTCGGGCAGCGTCCCGTTGCCAGCCCCGGAGGAATACAGCCTTTCCCAGCAGATATATGCTTCTTCCAGATATGCATATAGGTGATGTACTCCGAATGATGCTCCATCCCCATGCTGCTGTCCACCTCCTTCCCATGCTGGTTGTGTAGGGTATTGCTCACGAGGCATAGGCTCTGGTTTTGTGGAGGATACAGGCAAAACACAAATATAAGTAATTTTGGGGGGGAAGGTAGCTCTGAATGACTCTGCCCACTGTAGCTCCCAAGTCTTGTGACTTGAAGATATGATCACACAAGAGAACCTACCTTCTTGGTCTGCTTATCAAAACCCAAGCTAAAGAAAGACCCAGAGTTGTCTCAAGAAAGCTGAGAAACATCCTCAGAGAAGCTACTGAGAAATGTCTGCAAGAAGGCAAACACCACAAGGTGGGGTGAAATGTTCAAAGCTGGGGAGAAGCAGATGGGAAGCAAGTGAGGGACCTTGAGAGAGACAGAGAGATGGAGGGGAGAGGAAGACCTTGGAGACAGTGGGAAAGAGAGAGACATTGTGAAGGAAAGACATACTGAAATAGAGGACAGTCTAAAAGCTCGTTTTTTACTTTCTTAACTTGGCAGGGGGCATTTCACCTGAAATTACACATGAAACCATAATTTTTTGGGGGCGGGGGGAAGTAATAAACCCATCTGGCTTTCTGTTTGTGATTTGGAGGAGGAATCAAAGATTTCCAAAGGAATGAAACTAAGACCTTGCAAAAGATTCTTTGGGGAAAAAAACCTTCATTTTCATATTACTCCTCTGTGACTCTTCCCACATAGCTGAGCACATTCACATGAATCACCAGTTTACTCAGAAGAGTAAACACCCAGCTCACAGCCCTGAGAGAGAAAGCTGGGACAGCCAAAGCCACAGCCTTGCTTGTTGTACACCACGGAGCTGCCACAGAGGGTGTTGAGAAGCCCTTTCCCACTCATGCACTGAGAGAGGAGAAAATCTGATGGGGACTCACAAGGAAAAGACAACTGAAGGAAGCGGTTAAGAAAGGATCCATAAATACATGTTTTTGCACAGGTAGGACTAACTTCTTTTGCTGCGAAGCAATCACCATGCATGTGACGGGCAAAAAGCCGCAGCTTAAAGCAAGCAGAACATTCGCATAACAGCCCTGCACCAAGAAGGAGGTTGAGTAATGGACCCCCAAAGAACAGTGTGCGGATGCATGTGTTTGGGTGTGCATTCAAATTTAGCATACTGGCAATAACACTACTGCCAAGCAGTCAAAATCTTGAAGTTAGCACCAAAAAAATCAAGTTTAAAAAACAGCCTGGGGAGTCTTTCTGCTCTTTGCACCATTACCATGTATACCTACTTCAGGTTTTCAAGCTTTTCCCACCAGCCAGGCAATGTTGACTCTTTCTTACACTGAAACAAGAGATATCTGGTGTTTCCTTCAATTCTAGCAGCTTTATAAAGACTGAGCACTGTAAGCTGGAGACCAGAGAGTAAGAAATGGCAGGCTTTACTCCATCTTACAGCACAGGTAACTTCACCAAAGGACCAGAAAGAAACAGAAGCAATAAACAGCCTCCCCTGATCATGGACAAGAAGAAAACCCAAAGCAACATCATGAGGAAAGTGAAGTGGAAGGGTGAAATGCTGCACTTCTGAAACATGGTGTGAAACAGGGACTAAATGTTTCTCCATTCCTCTGTCATAATTAGCAGCTCCTGAAGAGAAACCCCTGGCCAGGCTTTCCAGGCTAGGCTGTGAAAGGAACATCCTCTAAGGATTTACCTGAGGCGGCTGTGCTATCTGCAGAAGCCCAGTTACATCATAATTCAATACAGATTGGTCATGTTCTGTTTTATGTTCTGCTCCGGCATGTTTGAAGTCCAGAAACTAGGAATAGAAGTACATATGCTGGGATTGTAACGGGCTCGATCTCTAAATTTCAGAGCTACTCTACTGCTGATGAGCACTCAGGAGACTGCCTGGCTGAAGTGAAAGCTCAAAGCTTTTTTTAAATTTGTACACTATCTGTACTCACACGGAGTCTCCTTATCCATAGTTCACCATACTAAGAATACTTTGTCCCTTGAGTATTCTCCCTAATAGTTGCTTGACGTGAGTCCTGCCCATGACACCTTCATTGCTCCCAAGGGGTTGCATTCTCCCAGACAGCCATGATAAATAACGCAAAACAAGCCTTGAAAGTACCAAAAGCAAAGCTTCCCAGCACGCCCAGCTAGCACAGACACAGCACAGACATGGTGCTTCTGCAGTCTTCACAGCTTCCAGCACCGCAGCATTGCCTCTCGGTGTACTACACAGTGCTACGGCCTTCTGAAATACAGGGATTTTATCCTTCCCGCAAGGAGAGGTTAGATAATGAACTGCAGTCTCACAGTGACTTACTCCCGCTGCAACAACTGCTGTTAGAAATGTTAACCCTGTCTGAGCAGACTGGATAAAGGGAAACCAGGTAGGTAATGGCAAGGCACGGAGTCAAGCCCGGCTCTTGCATTAACAAGTTCTTTTCCTCCCTCTCCTCTCTTCTGCAGCTTCCTTTCATACAGAAACGGCCCAGCTGGGCTGGCTTTCTTCTCTTCTTCAAAGGGAAGTTCTTCTGTTGTTGACATCCAAGCTGCTTTTTTTTCCCCTTAAACGTGCCAGAAACGGGCCAACGCGCACAGAACGTACTAAAGGAGTGGCAAACACCCTCCATTTTCTTCTTGACCTAATTTCAGAAGAAACAGCAGAGGCAAGGAGCTGCATTGGTATCAGCATGTAAGACCTGATAACCTTCTTACCGGGAGAGGGAAGGGAAGGGAAAAAACCTCATTAAGGGTCATTCTGTTTGAATTTGACAGGTACAGGGAAGTCTCATTGATCTCTCTGCCACTATCAAACACCGACTTTATGTCTTCAAACTCTCCCCAGTAAACAGGCAGGGTAGACTCTTTCTTAAAATGAAATAACAGATACTCAAGCATTTGCTTTGATTCCAGCAACTTCTAAGAAGACCAAACTTTTAAAAAAAAAAAAAAACAACCAAAGTAGGCAGGCTCCTGTTTTTCTTAGGCCAGGAGGATGGCATGGTTTCACGAAAGGACCAGAAACAAACCGAAGCATCAACCTTCAATATCTCGTTTCTGCTGCCTCCGAGCAGTTCAACTGGTGCATTCAACTTCCAGCACTCATGAGCAGATGGTACTTAGGTGGGGAAACATTCCTGTTGTAACAGCCTATATGCTTTTCAACAGCTTTCATAATATGTGATGTAGAGCGACACGAAGCTGCATGAGGAAAAAGACTACCAAGCTAAAGGAAAAAGCATATGTGTAAGTGTGAGTTGTGGCTATCTGTACGTAATGAAACAACATGGGAGTGTTATTCTTTCTCTTCCTCCACTCCCATTCAGGTGTCCAAGTGCAGCCACATATGATATGTCTCGATGTTCTCATGGGTTTCCAACTCTGGAGGTATCTCCAGAATCGTACCTAGCTATGATTAACACATAACCTTACTGCAGTTGGGACAGGATTGAGAAACGACTGGCAGATATTCTTAAAAAATAAGAATATATTTTAAAAGAGCTTTCACACTCAAGTAATGAAATATAAACTCACAATAACTAGAAATATGTGTGATAAGAGCTTGCCTCTTAGTAGTAGTGAGTGATCACTTCCACAACGAAATAGAAAAAAATCAAAATGCAGGAAGATAACGTTTCAAGTTCACTATGAATGTGATAGAGATAAAAAATTGAGTCTATTAATTATATCGTGCTCCTGGTGGATGAGGCAACTACTTCATCTTAAGTAAAGCAATTCCTGTGTCTTTAACTATAGCTATTTCCGGGATAAGTCCTTTTTAAAACTGTTAACTATTCACTGGCAGTAGAAAGACGGTTTGTATTTCAATAACAATCTCTCATCAGCAAAACAATGAGAAGGAATTGAATTATATTTGCTCAATGCAATGCCATAAAGTAGATGCAGAATAAAACATCTTTAAAAAATGAAACAACTTGGAACAAATTAGGGTAACTTTTCCTTCAGGAAATCCCAAGAAGTTCAAAGTGAGTGTGCAATGGCACACTTGTGTAACATCATCTATCGATCCAAGACTGGAAAGAGAGTCCTATAGTCCTTACCTTCTGTAAGGGAATAAAGTTCAACTTTGAGTAACATGTAACCAAAATATGTCACCTCTCTTTCCCTTCTTCAACCTGGAGTCCAGTAACAGGAATTAGCTGGAAACATTTATTCCTGTTTGGATATATAACTCACTGCAAGTTCCATGACTTCTTATCAGTTGTGCAGCCAGTATGTCTCTCTTAATGAGTGGATGGATGGTTTTACTGTGTCTTTCAAGAAAAATTACATTTATGAATCACAAAAGAAGATACTGTCTCTTTAAAAATCTAAAAAATATCTTATTAGATCTTTTAAAAATACAATGGCATTGCAATCCTTAGAGCCTGGTCTTTCCTTGAAGGTGTATTTGTAACACCAGGCCCCATGCCAAACAACTAATGACACAAGGTTCAGCTATCCCTGCCTGGTGTAAATATTAAAACTTCTTAGCTAATGTCTTCAACATTTTTTTTTTAATGCATTTTTATCGCTATTTAGACAATCCTGAAGAAAAAGTGTATCACTAAAATAACGAATAGTACTAGGAAAATCAGCAGTGTTATCATTCATAATTGGTTCCAGAGTCATGCTCCCATGAGCTCCAGTTCTTCAAATGTGGGAATGCAGCTAACCATGAAATAGTTCATGGGTTTAGCTCCAGTAAAAACATGAGGCTGAGGAGTGTGGCTAATAAATGTACCAATTGCTAGCTCCTTCCCTGATAAGATGATGTGTTGGCATAGGTACAAACCAGAGAATATATATGGGATCACAACAGCAAGGAAACAGCAACTGTTCTACTCATGCTTTGTTATTCTAAATGATAATAATATCAGAGTGACAACAATATCTCAGGAAGCAGTGCAGCTTTTTCAGGCCTGAACTCCTTTTTCCACTTTAAGCATCATTCAGCCTGGCACCAACTGGAAAATGCTAATGCGTACAACATAAGAACTGTCTTTGCCATCAGTTAAAGGAAGATGAACAAGAATATTGCACTTAAGATTCACAATGTAAAGGCTTACCCCCTCTCTTGACTTCCTGTAGCAGTGGATCACTTATTTAAGCTTAAGGATAACTATGTTGGATTTAGTTTTGCAAGCTCCTAGAATAGTTCTTATTCAAGATGCATGTAAGATGTTCTGAAAATTGCTTGGTTTTAATTAAAAGGAGAAAATCCACCATGACTGTAAAACTAGTCATTCTGAAAAAACATATCCCTGAAGTTTTGGTTCACTGAATCAAGATGACTCTGTTATATTCCCAAACTTTGTTTCCTCATCCCTTAAAGTAAAAGAAATTATTTCTTAAACTTGTCAAATTCTTTGAAAATATTTATAGTCTTTATAGGAATTTTCACATATTTATAGGTATTTCATATATTTATAGGAATTTTCACATATTTCACGCACACTGAATTGAGCTAATTGGAATGATAAAATGGTTGCTTTCAAGCAGGAAGGACCCACTGTGAGCTCCCACAAATGCTGCCGGGGTGCAGCCGTGCCGTTTTGAATGTCTCACAAGAAGAGACGATACTCAGATCCGCAATGGTCATCAGTCTCAGGGAGGAAGCTTGCTTGCTGCTGTCCCTGTCTGCTGATATTCGCAGCCCCGTGACTCCTGAGGAGCCACTGGAAGGCAGGGCAGGACAGCTGTCAGTCTTCGAGGAAGTCTCCAGCACATTTGGGAGAGACCCTGGGGACAGACGGCGCAGTGCTGCACGCCTGAGCGGCAGCCCTGAAGGCCCTGATGACATAAGAAGTTGCAGGGCTGGTGCTTCACGACCGCTCATTTAAACCCCAAGGGTACCTCTGCTCTCAAATAATTCAGTTGTCCAGTTCAGCCCTGGCCTCTGATGATCTTCCACATTGGATAAATGTTTGCTCGCTCCCGGCTTTAGGCGACAGCAGGCTCCACGAGCAGCTCACGCCAGGCAGTTTGGAAGTGGTCGCACCAGCTTTGCATCTCTCCACCCACTGCCACCCTCCAGCATGACCCCAGCCCATTCTTGACCTTCATGTGCTCCTGCAGGCTTTGGTGCCACAGCCCTGGGCATGAAGCTTGCATCCTCAATTTCCTGCCATTAAAGCATTGCTGCGGTAGGTTAGAGCAGAGCCTTCAGATCGTTTTGGAGTTTGGAATCTCAAAAAGTCACACATCATCATCATCACCACGATAGCAATAATAGTGATAGCAGCGACAACAACAGTCACAGAGCCAGCACGTGATGCCCAGCTGTGCCACGGGGCTGCCCCCAGCCTGCCCCAGAGGCAGCCCGCCCCACGCCACCTGCGCGGGACCGCTTGGCACTGCCCAGCCCGCCCCGGGGCAGCCTGTCCTGCGTCACGTCACGTAGTGGCCACCTTCTAGTTTGTCTGCACTGGGAAAATAGGACAGGACAGGGGCTGCGCTCTGACGCTGAGGCCGAAGGGCAGAGACGCAGCTCTCCCCTGCATGGCAAACCCCTCTCCTCCCAAAACCAGGGGGGCTGTATCCAGGATCGGTCCTCGGCATATGCTGCTCTCTTCACGGCGCCCGGTGCCTGCAGCTGGTAGTCGGTACTGGCCAAAACCATGTCGGCAGCCGGGTAACCCAGCCAAGCAGTGTGGGAAACCACAGGACACTGCTCAAACCTGTGCCCTGACCCTTAGGAGCACAGATGTATCTCAGATGTCCAGCTACCAGGCACCTCCTGCACTGCTCCCTTGCCCAATCTGTGCCAGGGACCCTCAGACCCGTTGTCTCACTTTATAATATAAAACTCAAAAGCTGTCAGAAAGGCAGGGCTACCTCAGGAGCACTGACCAGAAGCCTGAGCTTGTGAGCTGGTGGGAAACCAGGCAGATTTCCAAGGGAGCTAGGCTTTCCAACAGCTTAATGGTCCAGGAATTGCAAGCACTTGGCATTGCTAAAATATATATCCAGAATAGTCGAGAAATGCCTATACCTCTGCATAGAGGTGTATGTTGCACTGGAGGAAGTGCTCCAGAGTAATGCAATAGGAAAGGAAATAACCTGATGGCTTTGTAGGAATAAAAATAGATTGACCTTGAAGGTGTGGAGAGGTAAGGGAAGCAGCGAAGAAAGTTCTCCAGATATCTTTAATCAACAACCATAAATTGTTAGAACAAAGTGCTGCCGTGCTGCTCTTGATGTGAAATCTGGCAGCCTGTTGCCATATCAACACAGTGCGGGAGGCTCGGAGGGAACAGCTTGAGCCACAAGCACAGAAGAAAGGCATCAAGGCATTGGCGCTTTTTTTATTATTATTTTTCCAAGTGAATGTGCTGCTTATGAAAAGTACCATGAATGACAGTTCCAGAAGCTGAAGGGGTTTACATCTCTTTTCCAGTACCTGGTATTAGCAACAGTGGGACATGTGTCACCCAACCCACTCCACGCTGCTGAACAAAGAGACACCTGAACTAGAGCCCAAATAGTGTGATAAGTCTTATACCTAACAGCAGTAAGGTTAACAAATGTCAGAGAAAAAGGTCTGAGAGGAAATGTAATCCCTGCGGGTCTTTCAAGCTGCTCACCCCAACATGTAGGAATAACAGAGCCAAACACAAGTTTTCCAAGTGCTTTTACATTCATCCCAAGCCTCTCAAAGGGCAAACTGCTCTTGCACACATTACTCTAGAAAATGTTATTCACATTGTCCTGAAGTAATGACCAAAAAGCTGAGGCAGGAATTAGGTGTCCATGCCTACACGGGTCTTAGTCTTTTTTTTTACTCAGTTAGCAGGATTTTCTGATGTCTTAGATATGAGCCAACGATAACTGACGTTTTGCGATGTAGACTTCGATACTCACTGTAATCATGTACTTGGAATGAAAAAGAAGTAAAGTGTTTTTAAAGAACAAGAGAAAAAATTTTAATATAAATAATCTGACAGCCATGAGGTAGGAGGGATCTTAGCCCATCTGCCCTACTGCCATCAACCCTAGGTGTTCATGTATTTCCCATCTCCCTCCTCCATGGAAAAACTCTCATAAGCTGGGGCACCAGCAGCTGTTGTGTCCTGTAAAAAATTTTCTCCTAGCATTGGTCATTTCACCTCTACTAGTCACTGTAGGACAGGAAAAAAAATAATAAAAGAATATACAAAACAAGATATGAACAGCACGATTTCTCACCACCCGAAGCCCATGCTCAGCTGGTTCCCAAGTTGTCCCGTCTCCTGGCCATCCATCTGTTATATACGGAGCATGATGTCATATGGTATGGAATATCCCTGTAGCCGGTTTGGGTCAGCTGCCCTGACTGTGTCCTCTCCCAGCTTCTTGGGTGCCCCCCACCTTCTCCTCGGCAGGCTGGTATGAGAAGCTGAAAAGTCCTTGACTGCTTGGCAACAACTGAAAACATCAGTGTTTTATCAACATTATTCTCATCCTAAATCCAAAACACAGCACTGTACCAGCTGCTAGGAAGAAAATTAACTCTATCTCTGCCAAAACCAGGACAATGCTGAATGATCACCAACCCTGAGATGTGCACATTAAATACTCTGGGTTCAAACAAGCATTTTTTATTGGAAGCATACTTCACTGGAAACTGCTTAGCCAGCTGAAGGGAAGCACATGGTCCGTTTCTATGAGTTGTCCAGTCGCTTTAATCTCCTCCATTGGTACTTCCATCTTAAGAGCATGAATGTGCTATGTTATTTTCCCACTCTTCAATCTTATATATGACATCAGTTAACAATACACAGAGAAATTATTTTTCAAATAATGTGGTGTATACTCATCCTATTAAAGTCCCATTATAATTGACACTGAATCACTTTTCTACAAACAGGTAAGCACAGGAAGGAGCAGGGGCTCAAATAGTCCCGGCATCCCATGACTTTGAAAATTCCCAGAGACTGAGTCATATTATCCCATGGTTTACCAGAGGAGCAAAACTGGAACATCCATGAGATGTCTGCTAGACCGGATACACTCTTTAAGTATTTAACATCTGCTGAACATAATACTTTAGCTAGAGTGAGAAAAGTTGTTATTTAAATAGTGATTAAAGGTTTTGTCTGTTCTCAAGAATTAACTCCAGAAGTAACCACCAAAGCCTACCTCTTCTGCTGGAAGTTGGATGTTTTGACTGCCAGACCCATCTAGCTCCTGGTTAAGGTGAAGCAGAGCATTTGCAAATTCTAACATGGCTTCAGGAGGCAACGGAGTGCTGGGACAAGTTTCATGCTGGGGGAAGGAGGTTTTACAATGGAGAAAATAGAGCTGCTCCAATAAAAGATTGTTACTTAATTATAGCACTTTAAAACAGCCACTTTATCTTTAATAAATGTCCTGGTTTCAGCACATACCATGTCAATAAACAAAGTATGTGCACCCTAAATTACGTAATTTAGAATATTGTGCTGGTTTTGCCTGGAATAGAGTTAATTTTCTTCGTTGTAGCTAGCATGGTGCTATGGTTTGGATTTGGGCTGAAAGCAGTGTTGCTAACACAGGGATGTTTTCGTTACTGCTGAGCAGTGCTCACACAGAGCCAAGGCCTTTGCTGCTTCTCACCCCACCCCACCAGTGAGTGGGCTGGGGGTGCACAAGGAGTTGGGAGGGGACACAGCTGACTCCAACTGACCAAAGGGATATCTCATACCATATGACATCATGCTCAGCATATAAAGCTGAGGGAAGAAGAAGGAAGGGGGAAATGCTTGGCATGATGGCATTTGTCTTCCCAAGCCCCCATTATGTGTGATGGAGCCCTGCTCTCCTGGAGATGGCCGAGCACCTGCCTGGCCACGGGCAGTGGGGAATTAATTCCTTGTCCTGCTTTGCTTGCATGGCTTTTGCTTTACTTATTGAACCATCTTTATCGCAACCCATGAGTTTTCGCACTTTTACTCTTCTGTTTCTCTCCCCCATTCCACCAGGAGGGGGAGTGAATGAGCAGCTGGGTGGTGCGTAGTTGCCAGCTAGGGCAAAACTGCAACAAATATCAACTGCCTGTGCAGTGCAAAAACATTGGTCTCAATTGATACAGCTCAGCACGCATGTATGTGGTTTGCCTGCTGTCCAGCACATGGACCTACTCCCTGGAAACTCAAATAAATGTGCACAGGAGATGGGACCAAAATTCCCTAGGTCTTTCACAGAACTAAAATGCCAAACAAGCTATATTTTCATCAGCTGATATATGTACATAAATATACTGGCATCTGTCCAATGCTACATGAAGAATCCAAGAGCTTTCTGTCAAATTTGGTGAGCTCCATGTTGAGTCACTGACCCAACCCTCTGTCAATAACCACATCTCTAAAGCAGGGATAGTAAAAAATCATTGCCTACCTGTATAAAGCAGAACTTCATTCAGCTATGACAAAATATAGCTGATGTTTATCCATTACTGATGTTTCCATTTACCAACGCAGGGAGGCTGAGGCACAGAGGTTCAGCAAGTTACTTACCTAGAGCTATAGTTTCTAACCAGTGATGTGGGCTTCAGAAGGGAGGAACGAGCATATTACACCTGAATCATAGCCCAGTGCCCAAGCCAGCAGACCCACCAGCCCAGTGTGGGCTCCACAGTGACTTGTTGGGCTTGAGGACTTGCCTATGAAAACTGGGAGTCACTGCTCCGGTGGAGTATATGGACCTGTAGGTCCATGTTTCAGAAGACCTTAAGTCTAAGGGGGCTATTTTGGTTTGAAAAATCATAATTTATTTACCTCACTAACAAAAACACAGGTATTTCAAGAAGTTATTATCTGAAGTCAGGCTTTCAGCATATAGATTGTTTTTCTTTTAAAAAACTCAATTTCTTCTCTTCTTTCTTTTGACACCACAGCAAGGAACGATGTGCATTATGCTGTTTTGGATCTATATATGGCCAAAAGGCACATGTAGTTTGACCAGCCGCCTGCCACCTACAAGCATGGATAATAGTCCATTTCTCTCCAGTACTATTTTTGGATTTCCTTCCCTACCCAACCACTAAATGACAGGCTGATTGACAAACTGGCTTTTCACTGGGAAGTCAAATGAAAAACTATTTCACTGAGTTCTGTGTAGCCTAACACTCCAAACAGAACCTGTGGTTGCCATGTTAAATTTTCAGGCTATCTGTCAGCCAGGGCCAATCATAGCCTAAAGTTAGAGAGAGGAACAGCAGTTTCAGAAATTAGCAAAGAGTTGCCTCCGACACCCAAAAGGAAATATCAACTAGACACACACTGCCTGATCCTTATCCCCCAAAGTGTTTGAACCCCTCACTCTGGTCAGTATTCCCAGACAAGATATTTCTGCTGGAGTTACACATATAACCAAGGTCAGCCTATTCCCATGAAAAAAAAAGGAGGAAAAAGGACTTTTTCAATCCCATTTAGCAAATAGACAAGTAGTTTTTCTTCTAATTTATTTAGTTTTGAGTCTCTCTCTTATTAACATACCACTTAGCACGAAGAGTGAAATCTCTATTGGAAGAAAGGTTCAAAACTGGTTCCCAGGTTCGTACCGCAAGCCAAAGGCAGAGGCAGACTGACCTCCCTGTACTCATCTCCCTTTCCCTTCCTCCCTCACCCACAAGTGCAACCAAGGGAGAATTTATCCCACAATTCCCTGTTGGTTCTCACCCAAAAAATCGGTACACGTGAAGATTTTGAATGAAGCAAATGGAGCAGAATACAGATTTTAAAATAGAGAAATGCCCCAACTGCTCATGGGTGCAAGAGCATACTTGGGTAAGTCCGTTCTTGCCCTTTCCCTCCTCTTTTTTTTTTTTTCATGACAAGTGATGTGGCAGACATGTTGCAGGAAGACCCAGAGGCTGGAACGAATTGGTCTGCAGGAACTATGGTCTATTCTGGGAACATCTCTGGTGCTTGGATAGGAGTGGGAGCCTGATTAGCTCAGTAGGCTCCTCGTGCTTGTGCCTAATCCCAAAGTAGCTCCAGGTGATCCCAGGTTATTTCAGGCAGGTACAGACAAGCCTGGACCAGTTCCACCTGCTGGAGTGCTGGGATGGGAAGGATGGGAGTGTGGTGGATGGGAACTCACTCGGAGATGCTGGATCACTGCATTAACCTGGAGCTGAACCCAAAATCTGCTCTGAAAATACAGGTTTACGGCTTCCAGAGCTAAGCCTATAAATCCATACTGGGCAGGACACCACAGATTGACAAACTTGTGTCCCCGGCAGTTTGGGAACCTCTTTGCTATATTCTGTCTCACACTGTAGCTATCTAGAAACCGAAGCAAGGTTTTGAGCAACACTTAAATTGAGAAGGTAGCCCCTGAGACCTAACTGCAGAGTAAACGCTGTGCAGCACAAGCAGCATTTTTACAAGGGTGTATGTAGGGAAGGGTTGTTGTAAGGCAAGTCCAAGAGGGCAGCCGTTTTCATCCTGTTACTGCTCAACCGTGGGACAGCTGAGCATTTTCTATAGCATCATCTGAGCAGAGGCCAGGATCCACCAAGATTAATATAGCTTGTTTCTTGGCTTTTCTGAACCACAGCTTAATGAAATAAATTGGAATAGATTGGACAGAGTTGGCTAAGTGCCCAACACAAGCCCGTTGTCACAGGGGGGAGAGTAGCGTGCATCGGTATGAGAGGATGCAGGCTTTTGCTGCCAAGGGTTTTATTATATCACTCCTGATTTACGGGGGTCAGGCTTGGTAGGTCTCTGACTCTGCAGCTCCATCTCTTGGCAAATATCAGGTAACAAACATACTGCAAAGGCTCTCCGTGCTTCATGCAGAGATGCATGATAAATACTTTTCAGTGCAAAATACTCCTCATTTCCTTAGCAATAACGGAGAGACATAACTCTCACCTAAAATAGAAGAGGGAGTTCTCTCATGTACTTCCTTCAGTGTTTGTTGTGTTATCCTCTGTTGCCCTGGAAACAGTCCCCAAGTCAGAAACCAGCAATTCAGAGAGAAGAAACTGGGTTTTTTTCAAATGTTCTAAAAATACATAATTATATTTTTTAATCTGCTACTCTTTTTCAGTCATGAGAATTGCTTAAGCAATTCCTGGATAAGCATTTTTATTTTTTAAAAAAGTTTGGAATTGTCTTTTTTGATCAGCCAGTTTGCCCCTGTGGTGGCTGATGTAATCATGAAATACACAGCTACACTGTTCTCCTTGTTTGTAGGTCAGTATCTCTAGCAAGAAAGAAAAGCCCACAAATTATCAATCAATTATTATTATGCGCTGCACCGCAGCCTCCTGCAGCCTGTGTGACAGATGAGCTGATCAGCGTCTGTGCTTCCAAGTGAACCTCAGCGATTTATCCTAGTTGATGAAGTGGTTTTGCCATAAGTACAGGCTAGTCAAGCCACAGATTTTCGGACCCACTAATAAATCATGGTAATGCCTTGATATGACCTGGATTTAAAGTATTTTAAAAATAGACAATACTAAAAAGTACAAGATAACTCAAGTTATGTTGTAACGAGTACAGATAAACTCAGGCTCTGGGAATGGAGAGGAATAAAATGCAGATATAAAACAATCCTTTGCAGTCAAGTGACAATATATTTTTTGCTGAGAAAGTCTGAAAATTAATAAAGAAACATGCGAGTGAAAAGGGTGGAAGGCAAAAACTTTTAAGTAAACCAAGAGAGGAGCTTGGCTGAGATACCATCAAAGCAAGATGCTATCACAGATGAATGCAGCATTTTCAAACATAAGATGGTGCTTTCCAAGAGGAAGAATGCGAAGTACATCTTTTGACTTCTAAATTTAACTGTCAAGAGTCGAAAAACACTTTGGTGTCACTGTAGGCATTTTGTCGAAAATGTCTTGCAGTGAGTAAAAAAAAAAGGAATAGTTAGAAAGGAAAAAGAATGGAACAGAGAAGCAATACTGAAAATACTTTTTTATTACCGCAACTTAGTGCATCGTGATCAGTTCTGAACACCTTGAGAAAGACAAAGAAGAAAGGAAAATAGTTCAGAAATGACAATGAACATAATTAGAGGCATGAAAAGCTTCTAAATGAAGAGTAAAATCAAATGTGTTCACTTCAGAGAAGGGAAAAGATAAAGGTCTTGAAAATAATGAATAGCACCAAGGAAAGCGAGTCCTGCTCATCATTTCCCACGATACATGAGCAGGAGGGCATCTGCTAAAAAGGAAAGGCAAAGGGTGAAAAGCAATCCTTTCCCACAGCATCTCACTGTTTGGTGCAGTTCCTTCCCACTAGAGGCAACCGAGGCCAGGAGTTGCGTGGATTAGGAGGGAATGGAAATGTGCATGGAAGAAAAAAAAAAGAACATGTTAAGTGCTAAAAATAAACCTATCATTTGATTTTAATCGAGCTTATCTTCCAGCATAGGTTGCAGGACATAAAGTAGTCTGAAGGTGGGTGAGAGCAAACTTTTTCCCCTCGGAGGAGATTCTTTTTAACTACCTTGCTCCAGCAGTTCTCAGACCTTTCACTGCCAGACCCGGCACTTCCCACTCTCCCAGGGACAATGCTGGAGCAGATGCAGGAGCGGCTGGTTATAGAGCGGCAGGTCCTGCTCTACTGCACCAGCAAACGGGAAAAAAGCTGGGAGAAGCTAAGTGTGGCCACAGAGAGACAAAAAGACACTGAGTTTGCAAGAGCGCAAGAATGAAAACCAGCTCCACAGTTCAGCTCAGTTCCTAAGCAGCCAAACTTTCAGAGCGCGATGCTCCCACTTGGAAATTAGCAGGAGAAAACAGAGACAAGCTCCAAGCACAGTGCTTTTCGGGAAAGATTATTAAACTGACACAAGCCGTTGAGAGAAATTTTCACTGCCTGTGCAAAGTCGAAGAGCCGTGAGTAACCTGGGAAGCACCAAGGGCAGCAGGAGACGGCAGGTGCCTGAGTGAAAACTGGAGATGGTGTCTTTGCTCCTCGGGAGGAACAGATGCCCCGTATTTCCCTGCCCGGTCTCACTTTCACCCCTGTACGATCACACATGGTAACTCATATTCACTCAATTTATTGCTTGTATTGACAGTTTTCCTGTGTTATTGCTATAACTGAAACCCATCAGAAGAACAGATACATTCATTTCATTTTTTCTGACTGGTTTGGCTAAAACTGAATCTTTTTGGCTTTTTTGAAGATATTAACTGATTTGGGCATACACGGCACATCTCACTTCTTTCAGCATTCTCTACGTCAAAATTTTCAGTAAGGCCCACTGTGTTGCTCTCAGGGATTGTATGAACGAGCAGGGATGCTCTACCAGTGGGCAAAGAGGCTTGGCATCACTGCTGGAGGTGCCAAGCAGGAGTTCTTCTCTCCCCACTGACTCCTGAGGGACTCAAGGCGGGACAAACGCCTAACCTAGGAACAAAGGTTTGTGGCCAAAAAGATACGGCACAAAACACACACAAGTTTTCAGTATTTCAGAAATGTTCCACCTTCTTCTTTATTTCACCACGTTTTTAGAGATGTTCTGTCTCTTCCAAAGTAGCACTGGTTCTGAAGTCTGCTGTGACTTGAATTTAAAGCACGAGAGATATTCCTTTGTGTGCATGGATGGCAGTTCCAGCCAGTCATTTTTCCCCTCACAGCACTGCTTCTGCCCCACGGTTCTTATTTTTGTGCTATTTTTAACCCCGTTTCCCTCACCTGATCTTCTAATGTGGCCTCATCCCCAGCTAGTGTGGTTAATAACACGGTCACTCTGCTTGCACAGTTAAGTGTGACACTGGTTTTTACACAACTGATTTTTTCTTGGGCAGCATTTTCCAAAAGCCCAGGTAAAAAGATTCACTTGATGTCTCTATCTATGCATTATGTGTGTTTCTATGAAATGCATACAAAGATATTTTGCTGTCCAGCACCAGGCAGGAAATTAACCAGCCGAAATACTTATTCACAGACCTCTCACAACCTGGTTCTGTGTCTGCATAAGACTTCTCAGGCCAATCAGAGATAGGTACAAGGATTTCAGTGAAAAAAACCTGTAAAGTCAAAAGTCTTTAAGCAGCTCAGAGCATATAAAACTTTTTGAACAGATGATGAAAGTCAGTGAAACAGAAAAGACAAGCTTGTCTATGCGATCATCTTCAGCTCAAGCTTCTCTGCTGATACCAGTGGGATACAGTGTAAATGTAAAATAACAAAAAAAATGAAACAAGATGAGTCTGGTATCTTCATTCTCTGCAATGGCATCAGCTGGATTGCACAGGTGCTCTCATATCACTTGGTTCTGCATCCCTGCTCCCTGTGCCAGGATGATGTGCTTCCCTGGGTTTTTTGAAGTTCAGCTACGACGGGCAGCTTGAGTTAAAAACTTCATCCAGGGAAGACCAAACCGATTGTGGCAGAGCATGAGCGTGTGTGTAAAACCTGAAAGAAAAAGCAGAAGTAGGATCCCTCCCATCAGTGCTCATCCTTAGGCTTGCCCTGCAGGCACCCTACCCAAATACTTGGAGTTGGCCTTGGATGTACAGGTAACGTGGGTGAAAAAAAAATCTTTCTTTCCTACCCGTGCCTTTACAAGTAGCAACTCCTCCAGCTGGACAGCTTTGCATCTGTGTAAATAAACACAGCTCACAGTTAGGGGACTGTAACTTGGGAACTAAAACTTCAGTGAAGCCCCTCTCATCTGAAGGAAATTAATTTGCTTTGCCAAGCCAACTTGACTTGACTTTTCTGAAACAGAAACATAGACCAGCTATGCCAGAATGTAAATTTATGAAGTGATTTGGAGAAACTAAAAAGTACTTTTGAAAGCTGGAAGGAAAAAGAAGAGGGAAAATTATAATGTACCAATTACAGTAGAATGTGTCGTCCACGCTAATGCAGGATTCTTTTTATTTTGTTTTCCAGAGGAGTCTTCAAAAATATTTAAATTGAGTGTTGGCACCTCAGACTGGCAGCAAGAATGACAACAATATTAATAAACCACCATATTTCAAATAGGCAAGAGAAAAGCTAGGTCTTTTAGATTTTATTCACTGTCTTAATAGTTCATATCCATTAAAATTCATAGAAATTTCAATGGGATCATAACTTCATTGCATTTTTGAAAATCAACAACCACTAGATTCCTGTGACAGTGCTTTAGCCTCATGAAAAAGCCTCACAGGAGTCAAAAATACACTTGCATTTTGTCTGTTAGCTGCCATCACTTCCACTTCTGAATCAAAAATAGCATGTGGGCACACATGCACCCACAGATAGACATCCTTACATCTTTTTCATAACGATGAAGGAGCCTACAGGAAAGATGGTGAGGGGCTGTTTATCAGGGAGTGTAGGACAAGGGGTAATGGGTTTAAGCTGAAGGAGGGTAGATTTAGATTAGATGTCAGAAAGAAATTCTTCCCTGTGAGGGCAATGAGACACTGGAACAGGTTGCCCAGAGAAGCTGTGGATGCCCCATCCCCGGCAGTGTTCAAGGCCAGGTTGGATGGGGCTTTGGGCAGCCTGGTCTAGTGGAGGGTGTCCCTGCCCATGGCAGGGGGGGGGGAACTAGATGAGCTTTGAGGTCCCTTCCAACCCAAACCATTCTGTGATGCTATGATTTCCTTCCTCCCACAAAAAAAAAAAAAAAGTGGTTTTGTATTGTTTTACCTATGCAGAATATTAGTAAACATTGAATTGGTTCACCCCTCGGTCTTGGTAAGGTAAATTAAGATTCAGCAAAAGAAAGAGAAGTGCTTCAAAATGAAAGTTTATAAGAGGATCCTATGCAGCCCATTCACAGATCCCAAAACAGGTTTTTGGGATCTCAAGATTATGTCCATATATTGACAACAATTAATGCAGCTCTGAAAAAGAAAGCCCACAGCTTCTAAAAATTAAAGAAAATCTTACAGCTCTGTTCCTGCAAAACTGTTTAAAATAGCTAAATAATTAAAAAGAAAAATCAGGAAAAAGGCTCGAGCTTCCCAATGCAACTGCAGCCAGCCCAGCCGTGGGACCAGCTCCGGCACGATGCACCGCTGGCTCAAACCTCGGAGGGACACGCGGTGCGCCTGGCATCCTTCACCCGGCAGCTTTCGGCGGACCCCTCGGCCCTTCACCCGCTCCTTGCACCTCGCTGCGCCCTTCAGACCCGGCGCAACAAGCCAACCCCCAGGAAAAGTTCAAAGCCTTGTCACCTCTCTGCACTGGGCAGAAACAGCTTTGAGGGAGCGGGAGCAGCGAGGGGAAATAGAGGGAAGGGGGAAAAGCTGCGGCGTCAGCGTATGGCGCTGGGCACCCCGTTGCAGGGAGTGAGACAGCAAAGTCGGCTGCGGTCGAGCCTAATCCTCACCAGCGAGGGGGAGAGCAGCAAAGAGAAAGCTGAGGAGGAGACAGCAGGGATTTTCCCTCGGCAACAGTGATATTTGAAAGCATAAAGACATAAATTATTTTTGGACCGTATGGGCACTTAGCAGGAGCTGGGGATTATTGGTAGGGAGGAGTTGGGAAGAGGCTATAAGCGCTTTGGGAGGGTCCTAAACTGAGTGTAAACTGAGTAAATCTCTGGTCAGCTGCGAGAGGGAAGCTGCAGTGATTTATTTTAGCTGAAAAGGGTTTTTATAAGCTTATAGGCTTCCTGGGACCTTTGCTTACCGCAATGACCATCATTGCGGCAGTGTTCAAGGCACCTGCTGTCTTCACCTCCTGCTTCTCTCCGTGGAGGGTATGACACAGGCACTTTTATTTTCAATGCTCATGATTATTTTGCCTGGGAAACTTACTGCAAAGGGATTTAAATCCTCTTTTGTGAGGCTCTCAGCCCAAAAATAAATACAAATAATAGCCAAATACACCAACTGAAGCTATCTGAAAGGCCTCCACTGTTTCTACCTGTACTTTCTGGGGGTCTAAGGCACCATAGGCTCAAATGTGCATGCTCATTTGGTGGGACAGCCCAGCCCTACAGTCAGGACCCAGCTGGTGACCATCAGCAAACAGGGGAAACAGAAACAACAGGCTCAAAAAGAGGAATCCAAAGCGGGGGGCCCCAAAACATCCACATATTGCCTATTACACTGCAAAGACGTCCAGCAGACGCCACCAGCAGGAGCCCTGCCCAGATGTGTTAAGCAATTCCCTACTGATAGGGATTGCATCAGCTCTCCGGATACAGCTAAATCATGCCAGTGATTTTTGCTGTCCTTGAAACTCTTTAAAATACACAGTAAAAGTGCTTTTCTTTTTTTAACCATTGTTAAAAATCAGATTGTCCCATATGTTTTATATTTTCAGTTCATTTGCTGGGATGGAGAATACCTTTGGGCAAGCTCTTTGTTTCCTTAAACTTAATTCAGCTATATAACCATACAGATGAACAGTTTTCAAAAATGAGGTACAGGTAAGTCCAGCAGTAAGTACAGACTACAATTTCTTTGCTGTATAGATGGTGTCTTTCCTCATAACAGTGCAGCTTTTTTTGTTTCAGTGTGTTTTGCCCTCAGTTTATGCACCGGTTCCCCATTTCTTCAGCACTCCTCAACCTCAGAATTAGGGTTAGGCAGCAGCTGAGCTGGCAGACTCCTGACCACCCCTGCTCGCCCACGTTGCTTCAAATAATCTCCCATGCAGAATAATCTCTCCCAGTCGGAGGGTGGCTTCCCTCCAGCAGCAGCTCGTGCATAGGGATTTTGTGAAGGGCCAGAGCATCCTTTCCTCCTCCCCACGAAATCCTAGCCGGATCACGCCACCGTGCATCAAAACAAGAGAGTAGGGTCAAAATGGCGCCCGCCTCACACCGCCTCTCTGCCTGAGAGAGGAGGCAGCCCCGCGGGCTCTCACGGGGAGACTGAAGGAGGCAGGTGCCGGCAGCCGGGTCACGCAGGCGTGCCAAGGGCTCGGGCCACCTCCAGCTGCCACCCTCCGCTTAGCTCGTGCTCCATTGGAGGGGATGGGAAAAGCAAACCCTGGAGAGGAGCTGGTAATAACGGGGCTGTCTAAAAGACTACCTTGGAGGAATGGGGGGGTGGGGGGTGTCTTCTGTCTCAACCCCTTGCACGCCACCCACACTCCTTCCCCCGCTACCCCTCAGCCCCCTGCACACTCCGCAGGTCTGCTGAAGGATCCTCTTTTACACATCTTAGTCATCCATGAGCAGCCTTACCAATGTCCACAGCCCCTTCAGCCCCATAAAGGTCTCCTCAAAGTGACCATCACATGCCAAACATGCTCCCATTTGCCCAGAGCAGCACTTCCATGGCTCTGGGATGCTTCAGGCTGAGCATCAGCTGAAATGGAAGAGCACTGATGCCATCCAAGCACCGTGTCAGAAGACATTTGATTCAGATGTGGAGTGGATGGGGATCAACATCATCTGCAGGGTTTGGGGGAGGGAGGGAGCAGATGAGGATCCGCAGCTAGGGCGAGAAAAGGCAAAGAAGACCAGGAGGGCAAAATGGGGAAGGCACAGGTTTGGAGGCTGGCAAGACCATGAGGAAAAAAGCACGCAGGGGGAGTAGAAAGGGAAGACTGAGTAGTGAAAGAGCAAAGCAGGGACTGGTGTTCAGCAAGGCAGTAGGAAGAGCACTGTATAAATAAAACATTGTACAAGAAGCACAGAAGCGTGGGGAGAACCGGGAATGTGGAGAAGGATGAGCACGTGGCATCAGAGGAGAGCATGAGGTGCAAAGCAGCATGCAAGGAAAAAGCAGAAAGATTAAAGAAAACTCTATGCTTGGGAGTTGAGAGGCATTGAGGCTCCCCCCCTTTTTTTTTCCTTTTCTGTCCAGAAACGCCTACGAAATTTTCTGACAGAGTGTCCCAGCTCTCCTGAAAGCCTCAGCCACCCTGTACAGGGCAGCTGGCAGCTGCTCTCTGCTGCCTTCTTCACTGCATACCTGGCACCGGTCCTGCAGGGAAACTCGCATTTTTGTCCTGGCTTTTGGCATGTCCGCAGGTATCAACAGTATGATAAATCCATGTGTTTTCTTGCTTTTTAGAAACCCAGGCTCCCAATCTTGATTCCATCTGCCACAGTACATAGCATCATGTAACCCCTGTACAGAGAATGTGCATGAGGAGACACAACTCACCAAGGACTCTGCTCCACCGCCTGGGTTTACTTCTTTTTAAGAGAAGAAATTTCAAATGAAATATTTGGAGCCAGTGAAAAAAAAAAAAAAAACAAATGTGTTCCTCTCAAGTTCAAGCAGGTGGAAGGAGAACATTTTCATTTTCTTTTTCTGGAGGGAAAAACAAAAGCATAACACTTCCAGAGTGACACAGTCACGCTTCCCGGAGGCGTTTCCAGGTAAAAGCAAATCCTGTCAATAGGCAATTTCATTTTCTTGAAATGGAATTGTCCCTCAATAAATGAATAAACTTACTTCATTTTTAACCTCAAACTTTCTATTGCTAATCTGTAAAGTGCAGTAATGCTACCTATTCATCTCTTTGAGATGTTATGAAAATAAAGCCCCGTGAAGCCCCCAGTTGCTACAGTAATTAGCATGATAGGAAAAGGCCAATGATGAAACAAAGGAAGTTGTCTCCAGAACAGGGTTTAAATCATGCATGAACTGTATGTTAACCTTAAGACCCACACAAAACGATGAGGAGGAAAAAACCATACTGAGGCAAAAATTGTGCAAGAATAAATATGCCATGTGCTGATATAATTAAAGGCTCCACGGCTCACACAGGCACCTTCTTTCTGACATTTCCTGCGAGATTTTTAGGCAACTTGGCAACCAGAAGAATGTTTTTATTAGTTAAAGATTTTTGTGTCAAACTCTATTTGATTTGCCTTGTACATGTAATTTGGTCTCTCACCTGGATACTTGAGGAAATTATGAATTTGTAAGTTCTTTTTTCCATTAGACTAGGTACCTCATAAATATATCTAAACTGTACCATATAGGTACTTAAAAATACTTAGGATAACCCCCTTCAATTTCTGTTCTAACCTTTGTCCACAATCTATTTTCTTTTCTCTGAAAAGACTTTCTTTTTATCAGCTTTTTCTTCCACTCTATCTTCAATAAAAAAGAAATGCTTCCTAATCACAAGACATGATGGGACTTGCTATGTTTTGAAACAGCAGTATGCTTGGGTGCTTAAGAGCATTTGGCTTTGTGCTTTGCATCTAACCAACAACGCACCCAG
Source organism: Aramus guarauna (assembly GCA_013400195.1). NCBI lineage: Eukaryota > Metazoa > Chordata > Aves > Gruiformes > Aramidae > Aramus > Aramus guarauna. Next base: position 258,323 of record VXBL01001366.1, read on the forward strand.
GTGAGCTGCTATTGGATGGGGACTTAATCCCTGTCATGTTTAATCACTACATTAAAAGATTTAAAGACTAATGTTAAAGGCCATTCAGTTTGGGCAACATCGACTTAAATGACGGAGTTGGGAAAAGCCACTTGGTTTATCCAGGCAAGACCTGGTTTAAATCATTGAGAACAAAAGCCAGGACAGCTGAGAAGGAAACTCCTTCTTTGGACCCCCTCTCCCCATGGCTCAGACATACACCCTGACACCCTCGGACGTCCTGTGAATTCCACATATAAGGTGTTACTTGCACCATTTACTTAATGGTGGCTTAATTAAATTGCAATACATGGTTAGCTCTGCCCCGCTTTTGCTCTGCTTGACACCAGTAAGAAAGCTATTAGGTCAGAGCTGAATGCACTGAAAAATCTCATCCGTGCTCTGAGCGTAACTCTCTGCAGCGAGGATGACTCATCCGCCCCCCAGTGCAGAAGATATGACGGGGCCATTTTACATTTCCTCAAGAACTTGACCTCCAAGTGTAAAATCACCTGCTTGAATCCCACACTGTCAGGGCTGTTTCTGTCCAGTTGGCTAAGGAGTTAGAAGCTTCTCTTAGAGATGTGGACTTCGCTACAATTCCCCAAGTGCAGTTACCCTGTGCTTAACTCAGATCTCGGGCAGCTGAGAAATAAGAGGGGGTGGAAGGTAGCTGCACATGCACGTTTGTCCCCTGGGGCCACACTACTCCCATGTTGCATAAAATCCGTTGGCTTCCAAATCCAGTTCTCCAGTCCAAATCCAGTACCTTGCTTTGATTTCTCAAATTGCTTATGACTGTAGTCCTCTATGTTTGAAAAAACCCACTTCTCTGCATTTTCAGCCTAGTAATTCATCAGCCAGAGGACTCTGGTACTACACACAAACTATGGGGCAATTGCAATGCCTTCTGCACTGTGTCCCAGAGTCTTGGTCCCTCAATGTCCAGATGAGGCGACCATGGAGGCCACCATGGATTCTTCCTTGAGTTTCTTACAGGTTTTCTTCCGGTGAAAACCAGGGTAGGCAGTGGGGGAGGAGTGATGCGTGATGGCTCTCTCTCTAAGGTACCGTCAGGGTACAGGTACCACAGCTCAGAGGCTTCATCATGGTTGCCCCAATAGATGGCTCACGTCTCAGAGGATACACCATTCAAAGTCCCTTTCCTTGGCAAAGACCAAGTTTAATCAACTTCAGAGGATGCTTTGAAGATAATTAGTTCTTCAACCAGACCATTTACTGAGTGTTATTAAGAAAATCAGGCAGCTTGAGGGGTATTTTAGACCATTAGCTCATACCTGCTTACCTGTTGTAGTTAACTTTGCTGCTCAGTTTATATCTCTGTTAATTGTAAGTGTATCTGGAGGTGGTATATAGGTGCTTCAAACAAAAGAATGAAGTAATAAAATTAATCATCATATTGATTTTAACTATATTCTTACAATATAAATGGAAGCTGAAATAGACACCTAAGATGTCTTCCATCGAATAGAGAGAAAATACAACATTACAAGATCATCATAAGGAACTCTACTGAAGATACAAGATCTTTTTAATTGTATTCATGAATTCATATATGAAAAATCAGGTTTCAGAACTCAAATTATGAGACAGTTGAAAAAGAATTTGGGTCTACAGCAAGGTTTCCCCACATTACAATCCCTCTTCGTGCAAAGAACCATACAAAGGTCTGAACCTGCAAAACCTGCCTCATATGACCTTCCCTGTGAACAACACGGGCTATACGAAGCCTCTCACATTACTTTCCCAAGTGGGTAAGAAATTAGTATTGTGATAGCAGGGCATACAATACCTTTATCATTGCTTTATCTACAGAAAAAAAATCTAGTTTTTCACAGACAACACTACAGTAATCATCAATCTTTCTAGCTACCAGAACCTGGCACAAACTTCCAGGGAGCAACTCTGTTTCAATAATCAGCTTCTGCCAGCACCCGTAGAGCAAAGACATCCCTTCCTGATTCTTTCCCTGCAGCCCTTTTATCTATGCTGCCTTGACTGAAAACACTTTCACAGCCACAAAGCTAACAATATCACACAGCTTTTCAAACATCAAGTCTTCCTCATATGGTAAAAAAAAAAAAAGAAAAGAAAAGAAATTGTAAAACAGCAGACTACACAGTGATGACCACTGATGTAAAGTCTACATCATATAAGGGTCTTATCAATAAGGTCATTCTTTACGAATGCTCATTTAGATTTACAATGCCTCTATATAAACAATCAGCAATTTATTCCGTTTATGCCCATTTTATCTTAACAATATGTGGAGTCATTCAAACCACGCAACTTTTTTTTTAATTAAAAATAAGCCACTGTTGTTTTCCTACCAATTCCTTATCAGGGTAATAAAAATTGTCTTTGTCATAGGCCTATGATGTCTTGATACAGACAGGTTTTAATACTAAAACCCAACCTTTTCAAATGTTAGCCTTTATCATATGTTTGCCTTGTCTTTTCATGCATCAACACACACACACACAGATAAACACAAACAGAAAAGATAAGGAAAACAAAATACTTTCTAGCCCAACCACTGCTAGCAACGGACACTTGAAAATGAGACAAATCATGATCTTCGTACACAAGAGAATTATTTGCTCGAGTAGGTCAGGAAAGACTTGGCCTAGGATGCTGTTTAATGTAAATGTAATGTAAAAAACTTTGCAGTTCGAATATTCCATCATTCACATAACTTGGATATAGCCTGTGGCTTAAACAGCATGGAAAGTGGGCTTCTCTTGATCTAAGTATTTTTATTTTATTTTATTTTACTTATTTTATTTTATTTAAGAGAGTGGAAACTGAAATATGAGCACAAAGGAGTCATCAACAGGTGTCACTCTGAAGACGCCTCTCCACTTCTTCCTCCCCATAAACACGTGTGCCTGTGGAAGGAAGATAAAGGTTGCATGCCCTCTGTGTCTGTGACGGGACAGCATGAGAAGTATTTTCTTCTAAGGAAAGTTCAACATGAAGTATAGAGCTGTTGTTCCTTCTGTATTCCTTACCCAAATATCTGCATATTGCCACAGTAAGACTGAGGATCAGAACTTCACTTGGTATTAAACTTCAGAGCTCATGTCTAGTCCTGAGTGTTTTGACACTAATTTTGATATTATTTTCAACTACTTTCAGTTCATGATTTTACAGCTTTGTCATCACTTTATTTTGGGGCGGAAAAAAAAAGAAAAAAAAGATTTAGGCATGATAGCTAGTGTTTCAGCTAGTTATGTCTTAACTGGTAATTAAGCATATGACACATAACACACTGTATTAAAGTACTATTTCCAGCATTACAAGCATTATAGCATTAGAAATCACTCTACAACTCTAATTCCAGTTCATAAGTGATTACAAGCACTTACTATGCTACATAACTCTTAGCTGAGGATCCTACATGCTTATAACTAAGCTTCTGAGAAGCCTGAAATCTTGGCAGAGAAATCAAACCACAGTATTCACTCTCAGGGCAAAGATTTTCTTGTGTAAATACGGCTTTCAGGTTCAGTAGGAGTGTTTTCATGGAGAAAGGGAAAAAAAGAGGAGGGGGGCTACTTGCAACACTTAGGAGCTCATTTGTTTAATTGAACAGTGGAGAGCATAATGGTGTCTGTAAGCATGGAATTAACCAACATTATAAGATGAAAATGGAAGGGTGTTCCTTCTGGATCCATCTTAGAAATATCAGTGTGGATACTTTAATGAAAAGTAAACCTTCATCCTACACAATGCTTCTTACCACATTTCCCCTTGTTTTGCAGGACAGACCCTGCAGTAATTTCCAGTTGTTCACTCCAAGCTGGAGAGAGTAATTTGTGCCTTGAAGGAAAAGTTCCCATTTCAACATGAAGTTCGCAGTGCTGATTGAGTCTCAAAGATGCAATTCTTATGACCTTGGCTCCAACAGCATACCAGTTTAAAATTTATTGTATCTTTTCACCTCCTTTATGGTCATTACAGATAAGAAGTCATAAATAACAGACAACCATCCAGTCTTGCTCATACCGTAAGAACAAGAAACCAAAAACCAGCAGACTACGCCATGGTGTCTGCTGTCACAGAATCTACATCGCATGAGGGTCTTAGCCTTGAAGTTATGCCTTCCACATGCTCATCCAGCTTTATAATTCCTTTATGTCTGTAATGACATCAATTTTGATCAATTTAGAAGTGTGTGATGGTATTAATTTTCAATATCCTCTCTAGAACGATGAGGATATCAGGTGAGGTACTTCTTAAAGCAGATGTCACTTGTGAGAGAGCATATAGGCATTCACTCACTGCTTCCTTTTGCAAAAGCAGTGTCAGTTCAACCTTTCAGGGTTACAGAATAGTCCCTGGGCACAGAATCACATCTGCTCTGTGATTTATTTTTTTTTTAATATTTCTTTCCGTAATTGCAAGGCTGTCAGGGAACTTGTAGGCTTACAAAGGAAAAGCTGACAAGAATTCACAATTAACATTTATTATATCTGTTCGAATCTGTTTCTCATATGCATGAATAGCACTATATTTCTTCTTCAATGTCTCTAAACAGTGTGAAGTAGCTGGTTTTTTTTATTTTTAAGTGCCTGCAATAAATGATCACTGTAGGTTAGTAAAGAAACTAGTTCAAAGGGGTTTGCCCGGTCTTTAGCAACACAGTGATTTGCTCACAAGCTTGGCCTTTTCCATATAAGTAAAGTAAAATCAGTATTTCACAGTTCACACAGATTAAACACCAGCCTAGAAAATCAGCACCGGAAGCAATACGCTGAGTAGACTTTCTGAGAGACCAGAGAATGAAGATCTGGTTTTAAAAGATACTTATTCTTAGTTCAAATGAGTTCTGCATCCAGACAGGTCCAGTCATCATATTTGAAAGAGAAAAGTAATGGGAACAAGGAGCTCTAAAGCACCTTGGTAAAACTCCAAGGTCTATTTCCATCCCAAAGGCCAAACCTTTCAGTACTCATTTAGGCAAAGCTCCCATGTATTTCAACCAGATTCCTCTGTCCTGTAGGATTTCACTTTCTCAGTAAAAATATCTGTATTTCTTCAGCATGCCAGACAGAACATTATTTTTTAGTACTACAAAATGTAAAATTAAGAAAGCAAAACTGTGAAAGCAAAATCAGAAATGCAAAGACCATAGGTCTATATTTGAGCAGTGGTGGATTGACATGTATGGGATAGATGCCCAAAGCTTCTCCAGACAAAACACTTATTGAATGCATTTGCTGGGTACATAAGGACCTGGTTGATCTCTTCTGCTACACAGGTTTTAGCAGCCCAGAGTATATTTCAGTTTTGGGGTCAAGAGGTGTGACATGGCCACATGCCAATGTCACATGGGGCTGAGATGGAGATTATACATTTCCACAGAAAGGCAATGCAGGCACGTGGGTTGGATGCAGCCTGCAACACACTCTAGCAGGACCCCAAGCATAAAATGACATCCTCCAGCAGATTTCTGTATGGTGTCTCCCAACCCTATGCTTCATGGTTGAGATCAACACTGGGGATAGTGGTTGTCTGAGGACACCAACAATGCTATGGTACTTCTAACCTCTGGGTTCAAGCGCAATTCATCCTGGCCTTGGTAATAAAATCCCTCAGTGGTCGATGTCTCCAGTGTCCTTGTCCCCCTGCCCCCTCCTCTGACTCTCCATGGAAGTAAGGCAGCGAGCAAGACCCAAACCACAGCAATTAAATTTCCACCTAATACCAAAACCAGGCAATTCACTGGGACAAAGCATGTGAGGCAGCTTAAACTCTCCTTCTTCTCCCCCATCCCCTCTTACTTCTGTGTTTCCCTGCAAGGGGGAGCCTGCCAAGCATCTGGTGTATATATATTGATGAAAAAAACATTGTGACTTGTATATTCTACCTTTTGGATAAGGACATACTGCAGGGTAGGTCCCACTCGCTACAGGAGGTTGAACCTGGTACAGCTGTCTCTGCAGCAGCAAGAGCTACAGTAAAATTAGTATTGCTGCTGAGGAAAGGAGGGGAGCCAGGATTCTAACATCTTCGAGCACCTGAGCCAAGAGAGGTTGGAGCTGTGGCTGATGCTTTTTCTTCTCAAGCTAAATTAGGTTTCATCTTCCAGCAGACATCCCTTGGGAGCGCCGTCCTTTTCGAACTAAAACCTCCCCAGACAATAGTATTTCCAACACAGCAGTATAAAAATACTGGGTGTGGAAATCTGCATGTTGTATGCTAATTACCTGAGCCTTCAACTTTTCAATTATGTCATGATGACCTTTTAAAAATCTTTTATTGACTAGAAAAAATATGGATAGCTGTTTGGACCCAATTTCACCAAGGTGCCACTGCAGTACTAATAACCAAACCATACTTTGTATTCAAGGAATGAGCTGTTTAAATAGGAAAGTAATTATGACATTAAAATGCCAAAGGAGAAAAAAAATTGTAAATTTAATTTGTCACCCTGTAGTATAACCCAAGGGTAAAGTGAGTTTCTGGCATGACACACGTTTCTCATGGAAAAAATAGTGTCTTTTCTCAAAAGCAATATTACCAATTGGGCATTGGGCAGTCCCTTGTTTTAGAAAAACATGTGCTGTGTTTGTGCTGGGATTTCTTGTCAGATTTTTTTTTTTTTTAGCCATGGCAGGTTGACAAATGCACATGCCTGCACCCTTCCAAGCATTATGAAGCATGTCACATTAATTGCAAAAAGTCATTTTGCTCTGCTCAGCAAGTCAGACTTCTATATATATCTTGGAAAAATAATGTAGGCATGTGGTCAGAAAAACAGCTGTCAGTCAGGCTCCTCTTTTACAACCGAAAGAACAGTTAACCCAAAACTGCACAGCTATGTGATGTAAGGCAGTTTCAGCTGGGTTGCACGCTGCAGAACGTACCAAGATGTCCCCATGAAATCTCTGACTAAACAAAAGCATTGCTCCTAAGCATCTTTCACAACTACAGCAACTGCTTGAGACTTCTTTCTGCAACCAGACACCACGTCAGGAACCAGGGCCAGGCTGTGAATGTAGAAAAGTGTGTGACACAGCACAGCAGACAGCAAAAAGGCAGAAAAAAATAGGTTTAAAATCCCTGCAGTGCTGGCATCCTCAGAGCACAGAACCAGAAAGAACACAGAATGGCCAAAAAAAAGCATTTCCACTTCATCTGCAGAGGTGACCAAAGGAAGTATCATGGAGACCTGCAGCAAAGCACAAAGCCCTCACCCCAAGGGGAGGAACAGAAATGTCTATATTCTGCTCCCTCAGGATGCCTGGATGAGGTAAGTGCAAGGCTGGCAGAAAGATGGTACACGAGACTCGGAGACAAAGGGCTGCGCAGGAGCTGCTTCCCTCTCCACCCCGTTTCTTTCCAGAGGCTGCTGTGCCAGGCAAAGCATTTGGGCGAAACAAGACTCTCCCCGGACAGGCTGATTTCAGCAAAAGACAATGGGAAATCTCCTTCAGCTTGCAGGGAGGAACCAAAAGACTCTCACTCGATTCAAGATCAGTCTTCAGGCCCCAAGTGGGAACTGCTTCAACGTAACATGAACGTCCAAATCACACCTTAACCAAGAGTCCAGTTCATCTCTCTGTGTGTGGAAGGGGGAGAACAAGTATGCTTTTCAGGACTCAGAAGCCTGCATGGCCCTTCTGAAATGCCCATGGAAAAGTTCAGTCCTTCAGGTTAAAATGCAGAACTGGAGGTAAGTATGAAACAAACTTTTCTGAGTACTGCTTGCATTTTGCTTCTATATGTTTCAAACTAATGTTTGCATCTTGTGAATAAAAAAGGCAGTAATTTGCTAGAGTTTAACCATTCTCCTTGTTATTCATACACACCAAACCAATAACAAAAGATAAGACTGTTTTCAGACACTAAAAATCAACACCGGCAAAAAACCACACCCATGTAAAAACATATGGGAGATGGGGGGGATCATATCTGGGCCATCTCCAGAGGATGCTGGAAAGTGAAGTGCCTGTTTCCCCATTTCCACTTGCTTCACTCATGTCTGACTCTGCTCAGAGTTTTTTTGCCACAGCTCTCAGTACAAGGACAGTCACATTTACCGTAAGTGGCAAAGGGTGGAGAGGCCAAAAGGGGCTGGACAGGTTTTAAGGTTCTGGAGACACATTACCAACCACTTGAAATTAGTTAACTCCTCACCATCATGACAGTAATGAGAGGAGAAAAGGTTAGAAGCAACGCTCACTTCAGTTGCGACCTGCCTTCTCCTACATCCAGGGCTCAAGCTCAAAGCATCTCGCTTGCCTGTCAAGGCTTGGCCCTGCAGCCTCCGCCACTGTCTTCGCTTCACTGCCTGCTTAAGCTAAGGATTACGCTGTATTAAGCCAACTGACTTGCAGTCCCCTATAGACAACCTTATAGAGCGCAAGTCTCTCCATCTGCACTGAAAATGAGATCCGCGTCAAGAGTGTTATACCTACCTCCAAATTCCTACCAGGGAAAGAGAGGAACAGATGAGAGGACAGACCACCACAGTCCATCATCATCACCCAGTCACTCCGGGGATTTTTTTATCTCCCAGTTGCCCAGACTAAGCTCTAACTCAGAACTTCAGTATTTCATTACATGGCTGATGATCTTTTCCCCTTCCTTATCTTTTTATCTGCAAAGGGAGGCATAAAGACTCCAGCTATCAGCAAGTCAAAGTGTTTGGCTTGGCTCCCAAAAGCTCATAACACTTCAGTGTACTCCTTCTGTCTAAAGAGGATTAACTAAGGTAGATTGCTCACAAAAAGATGCCTATCATCTGATGGGTTACACTTACAGAGCTTCACGATCTAATTTTCACTCACATAATTCTTTGAAATGAACACCAAAAAAAAAGTATTAGCAGGTCATTTGTATTGGGGTTTTCACATGAAATGAGAACAGGACACACGCAGCGTTCTGTGTGTGTTTATGAAGACATCTCCAGAGGAAACTCTTTTCTACAAAGCTCTGAAGTGAGACATCAACATCTACTGAAATTAATATGCACTAGACTTGGTTCATGATGGCAGTTGTCCAGTATCACAAGTAAATGGGGAACGAGGCTTGGGATTCTATTTTTAATGTCCTTTTCCTCCCGCTGGAAACCGCTGCCTATTCCATACAACTTGTGTATGAGGCAAGTTCTATTTGTTCCTCTTTAGCAGTTAAGGAAAGACACTTGTTTCCAAATCTTCAGACACTAAGATTAGATTTTCTACTCAGTGACCAGGTTATTAGCTATAATTGTTGATTTTTACTTTTTTTTTATCAAGCATTACTTCAGTCACACAATCGAAGCATCTCACTGGTGCCTGCTCTGTGAAGGTGACCGCTGCAAAACACAGTCTAACCACTTGTTCCCCTCAGCTGCAGCCCACACCCAGGCTCTAGAGCTGCAGCAGGGATTAGCGAGGAAGCAGGGAGGGAGTGGTGGCTTTTCCACTGGGAATTCCAATCAGATTTCTCCAAATTCGGGAGTCTGCTCAGCTGGGCAGATCCAGTTGCTCTCCAGCAGCTGGCTATACCAATGCAAAGTAGTTGAAAGAACTCAGGGCAGCAAAAGCATTTCTGTACCCTACTAACTGAGCACTTCAGAATATGTAACATGAGGCAGGAAAGTACAATTATCCCCTTTGTAACAGAAGCAACTTGGCACACCAGTGGCCACAGCTCATCTATGGCTAGTCAAACTACTTTAGTGTACAAAAAAGTTGCAAGCACATGATAAAAAGCCCAAAAGTGATTTGGTACTTCCCCCAAAATAGCAATTTATCCCTTGCAGAATCAAAGTGAAATCCATCATGCAGCTTGGTCATCCTTGCACCACTGCTATAGAGCAATTTGCTCTGGATATATTCATTAACATACCATTCTTCACATATCCACAGCCAATGTGATTTGTCCCACACCTCCTCAAAACAGAAGGAAGGCTGAGTCATTTCAGCCTTTGTCCTTTTCGGAGAAGTCCCCTTCCCATAGCTCTGCATCCAGCCAGTGCAATACATAAACCCCAGCATCTGCATCAGCTGGATCCATCCTGCACATTTCCTCCATCTGCTATCATCTGCCTCTTCCTCACAATTGCTTTGGTTTCTTCAGAAGAAAACCTGTGACATGTCTAAGCAGTATTACCTCAGAGCAGTGATAGACCATGAGCTGCCTGTTCGTAACCAGGGATGAGATCTCAGGATTGCAGTCCATAGTTCCATGGGAAAAAAAAGGCACTTGATGCTCTGCAAGGGCCAAGAAACCCAAGTCCAAACCAAGTGTCAGCTACTATTTGGAAAGAAAAGGGTAAAAAAGACCATCATCGTATAAATCCATGGTGTCCCTATCTTGGATATTTTGGCTGTCCTGGTCCTTCCTGCTATAAGGATGCAAGAAGATGACCAAATGTCCTGATAAAAGTTATGGACATGGCTTCCATGCATTGACTGACTGGGATATAGTCCAAGAAGGGCTTTAGGAACATCATTTAAGCATGCAGGGATAAAATTATGAAGGCCAAAGCAAGGCCGGAGTTGAAACTGGTGCGGGATGTGAAGGACAGCAAGAGCATCGGTAGGTACATGAGCAGCAAAAGGAGAACTAAAGAAATTGTGGTGGTGTTGCTTAATGGGGCAGGGCACCTAGTGGCACAGGACACAGAAAAGACTATGTCAGTGCTGTCGCTACTGGCAAGGTGTGGTCTTGGGGCTCCCCAATCCCTATGGGTAGTAGACAAGCTTGGGAGAGAAAGGTGCTCACAGAAGAGGAGGATGAAGTTATGAACTACTCAGATAAATCAGACATACGTAAGCTCACAGGATCAGATGGGAAGCAACCAAGCACACTGAGCTGGCCAATGTCATTGTGAGGCCACCTTCTGATACCTCTGAATGATCCTGGTGTTTGTGACAGGTCCCCAAGGGCCAGAGGCAAGGAGGATCTGGAGAACTTATGGCTGATCAGCTTCACCTGAAGCTATGGGAGGTTATTTCCAGACTCAGTACAAGCAAGAAGGTAACTGGGAAGAGCCAGCATGGATTTACCAAAAGCAAATTATGCCTGACCAGCCTGAGCACCTCTGTGATGAGAAGACTAACTCTACAGGCAAGGGGAGAGCAGAAGATGTTGCTTACTTGGACTTTAGCCTGTGACGTGCTTCCCCACAGCATCCTTACAGTCAAGCAATAGATAAGGACCAGACATGTGGGCTCTGCAACAGAGCAAGGGAAAAGCAGCAAAAGAGTGCACTTCCAGATCCAGTTTTCTCAATGTTATTATTTCTGAGGTAACACGAAAACTCATGGCACAATAAACTTTGTCCTGAATCTGAAATTTTAATACATTAAAGTTGGCAGGTTTTGCTACTGTGTGGGAGAGAGCCTCCAGATGCAGAAGTCTGTGTTCATTCCAGTGATTATTTTTAGATGAATACTGATGTCCATCTGAGCAGAGCGATGCACCCTGCTTTCAGACCACACTGAAGTACGAGTACTTCACTCAGTCTTAATATTTCAGTTATACATCTGCTCACCATACCCTCTGTAAGTACCAGGACTTTCCACACTGATTTGTAACGATATGGTTTAAGTCCATTAGTCTTATCAGCTATCACTCTGTAACATCCACATTAGGTATTCCAAAATTGTGCTAAAAACTGTACTGTGTCCATGTCTTCCTAAAGATCTTGAACACACATTTTCTGGCCCAGAACAAACACTTGGCTTCAGTATCATGCTTTTCAGAAATCATGTTTATGGTTTCAACAGCCTATTCTAACATTTAAGAACTTCTCATGCTTCTAGATTACACTTTTTTTTAAAAAAACGTATACTCTCTGCCAGGTTAGAACCACCTCTATTTAATCCCCTTTATTAAGGGATAATGTAAAAAAGATTCAGATGTTTTCCTTTTTTCTACTTACTCCTTTCCCCCTCCTTCTGAGCTTGCAGCTCCACATATTTATTGCCTAAAAAAAGTCAACGCCCCCCAAAAAGTCAAATTTTGTGTGCGTTGCCCAACTTCGAAATTATTTGCTCAACCTGCTTTCAACACTGACTTACCAAAATGCAAACTTTGTGCTTTTGAAACCCCTCCGAAAGCATACCTGCAATGCACGAGACCCGGGTGAAGGTAGGGGAGGGAAACAAATGACCCAAGAGGCAAAGGAAAAGCTATCCGTAGGGTCAGTCGAGCGAGCCGGGCAGCGGGCAGGGCTGCGCAGGACCCGAGGGTTTCTTGCCCACCCTTAGGCCTGCACGCCTGGGCCTCGTTGCTTCCCAACCCTCCCATTGTGTCCTCTGTGTCCCCCAGGGTTGGGCGTTTCTTAATATTTATTCAGATGCATATTCCAGAAGGAAAAATCAGTCACTGCAAACATCAACAGTTTGAGCAGCACTGGGCTTCTGGTGACCTAAATCTACACGGTGGTGGCCCTCCACCCACCGAGGCCCTCCCTGCGCCTTGCGGCCAGCTGCCCACCCAGGCCTTCCTCTCCCCATCCTCGCCGCCCTCGCCTGCCGCCATGGCAGGGCCCCACACGGCCGGGGCTGCCTGTCCTCGCGTGCCTCGGCCGGCGGCGGCAGCGGCACATGGCCGCGGCGCAGGCTCCTGTCCCGAGGTCACCGGCCGTTCCCCTGCCTGCGCTCCCTCCCGCCGGCCGGCCCTGGCACCCTGCCCGGGGTAAACTTGATAAACCCCGGGCGGGCGGCCGCGGGGCCTGTCGCTGCAGCGGGCTTTGGCGGTGGCGGACCTCGGAGGGGACCTTGCCGAGGGGCGAGGAGGCGGCAGCAGCCGCTGCTCTCCCGGGCGCAGCAGCGATGGCCCCTCGCCGTGCCACGGCCCCTGGGCTGCAGGCGTGCCTCGACGGCTGCGTGCTGGGCGCGGGGGCGAGCGGGGCTCCGTGTGTGTGCGTGCACGTGCGAAGGTATGTATGTATGCATGCGCGTGTGCATACGTGCGTGCCCGTGCATGCACTGTGTATCGATGTGCACACACATATACGCGCATAACGCCTGCATGTGCGTACGTGAGTGTACGTGCTTGCATGTGGACAAGCACGCTCGTGTGCACGTCTCCACGCGTGCATTTATGTGTATGTCCCCCGGTATGTATGCATCTGCATATGTATGTGTGCACGTTGACAGGCGTGTGTACGTGCGCGTATGTCTGCACTCACGTACGTGCGCGTGGGCGCGCGCCCCCGACGGCCCCGCGCGCCCCGCGAACTGCCGCGCGCCTCCCTCTCCCACCCCGCCCGGGGATCGCGCCCGGGGCTGGAGCACGCGCATGCGCGGCTCTGAGCTGAGCTCCGCCCCGCCCGGCGCGTCACCAACCCGCGCGACGTGCGGACTGCCGCTCCATAGGGAGGGAGCCCCCGCCCCCCACCTCATCGCCCTGTTGCCCTCTTCCAACATGGCCGCTCCCGCCTCACGCGTGCAAGCACGCAGGCGCCGCCTCGGCTCCCTTCCGCCGGGCGCCGCGACTGAAAAAGGCAGGAAAGAACCGGCCCGGGAACTCTATGGTTTCGCGCGGTGGGTAGCCCGGCGCAGCCGCTTCGTCCGCCCGCCCCCTCCC
>VXBL01001367.1:1261-12465 GCA_013400195.1 Aramus guarauna
AACCTTGCCATGTAAACCCTATACAATACCATATGATGCCATGCTCAGCAATAAAATCTGAGGGAAGGAGAAAGAAGGTGAGGACATTCAGAGTTATGGCATTTGTCTTCCCAAGTAACCTTTACGCATGATGCCCTGCTTTCCTGGAAATGGCTGAATAGCTGCCTGCAGATAGGAAGCAGTGAATTAATTCCTTGTTTTGCTTTGCTTGTGTGTGCAGCTTTTGCTTTACCTATTAAGCTGTCTTTATATCAACTCATGAGTTTTCTCACTCTTTCTTTACCCTTCTTATTTTCTCCCCCATCCCACTGGCAGGGAGTGAGTGAGTGGTGGTGTGGGGCTTTGCTGCCTGGCGGGCTTAAACCACAGCAGTGGGGTAGCCATATGAGTCAAAAAACTGTGCAGTTCTGATACACCAGGACCATTGCTAGACTATGCTCTCCAGGCTGGTTATGTGAATGCATATTCACAACCATGTTTGCTGGTCCTGGAGAAACATGAGGCCTAGAGAGCCATTCGGTTAGATACATGCCTACAAATGTTTCTCTGGCATAGGGGTCTGCTCATTATTTCTGCTGGATGGAAATACCTCTGCTGTGTAGAGGTAGAGCAAGTTTGACCTTCTGGTGATGTATGCCTCAAAGGGAAATGTCTTAGCAGCAACCCCCATAGAAGCCCCCAAAACATGTTCTACATGCCCAGTTATAGAAAAAATGTTCAGATTTTCTTCTGTTTTAAGCTTTCTTTTCATTATGACAGTATCGTAGACCAGGCCTACTGCTGGAGAGTCAATAGGTGAAGCTTTGTTGTGGGGGTTAATAAGATGGTTCATATGGTCTATCAACATGGAGGACAGATAATAGCCTTTCTGCAAAGTATACTGCCGTGCCTTACCTAGCAGTGCTATTTCAAAGATGGTGTCTTCATTAAAATTATTCCGGCTATGTGAGAATTGTATTTCTGTCAGACCCATCTCCCACTTGCCTGAGCCCTCCAGGGTCCTCCCAGCTGTATGGTAAAGTTCAAGCTGCTGGTTTATGGGAAAACTCTGCCACTGGAATTGCTGGGTAGTGTGCTGTAGAACCCTCCATTCTCTTTCCCACCACTCCAACCCTAGTTGCTAAATCTTCTGGACTTGGGAGGCTACTATGAAAATCTCATCCACGAACATCTGCATTCTCATCTATGAACATCACCTTTCTTAAATCTCTCTTTTGTTCTAGACATTCTGATGGGGTCTCCCATTTTGAGCAGAGGCACAGATTCTTTAATTTTAAACACATCCCCATACACAGTTTTTCAAACCCTTGCAGAGTTTAAGCAATTCACATCCACAGATCTGTCTCTGATAGTTCTGTGGAAGCTATGGTTATAGCTTGATATAAACTCTGATAACACACCAATTGCACATTTAAATGTATGTCCACACCTTGGTTTTGAGCATCCTGTTAAAACACTCTACAGATGAGTTTTTTACTTCATTGTTAGCAACAAAATGGTAAACACTATACTGATTTAAAAGCTTGTTTAAAGGCTGGTTTATAAATTCTTTTCCCCAGTCAGAGGCATGTGCCCTGTACTAAGAATGGTTTTAAAAGTCTGGACTGTTTCAGAGGCCATTTTGCCTTTTAGATGAATGATCCAGGCATGCTTAGATAATATATCTATCATCATTAAGATGTACTTAACACCATCCTTGTGCTTGGTAAAATGTTGCTCCAGCAAGTCTGCCTGGCATTGAGCATTCACCTCTGCCACAATCACCTTGTTGCTTTTAAAGTGCTTTCTTGCTGCTTTGCGTAAGCTGTAAGAGTCTTGGTTTGCAAGCCAGGTTGCCACTTGGTTTCTGTTCAGATTAGCAATTTACCTTTTAGCAGCTTCAAAGAGGGGATTTATACCCCCAAAGCTTCCCACCTCCCCAGGATCATAGTAAATGTCTTTTAACAGAAGCCGTGGTGTAGACATGTCTACCAACACACCACTACTACATACATGTAAGAAATGAAACACCAACGATCAATTCAATTCATGCACAGAGAAACTTTTAGCAGGGTATGAGGGTTGTTGGTCACCTTTTTTACTCAAACATGGCTATCCCTTCTGTGTCCATTCTCCTTTCTTTGAAGACTGCAGGCCCACACAGGAACATGAGCAGATTGGGGCACACTTCTGTCTTCTCCCTCCTTGGTCAGTCAGACGTAGTTTTTTTTAACGTTTGATCTAAAGATAAGGAAATATATATAGCATAAGCCTGTACCTCTTAATTGTCCTACAGGTAGCTGTGAGCTCCCCCACAGCCATGGGCGAAGAGAGCTCCCACAACCATCTGCCCTCTCTGTGTGAAACTTACATCAAAATATAATTTCTGATTCATGGGCCATTTGGCTGGTTCTTGTGGTTTGCGGGGTCTTTTAGGGAACCATTTGGGGCTTTTCCTTCAGAAGAACACACGTTCTTCTGAAGTAGGCATTTTGTTCTGATTTTTTTTTTTTTTTTGCGGACAATGTCACCTGTGTCTTGCATCACAGTGCAAAGGCCAAAGGATATTGCTGTCCCATAAGAACCAAAACATAATGGTTAAAATCAGTGGTAGGAAGTGGCTGCAGATTAGTTGAGACTCAGTCCTGGAACACAGGAGTGGATGCTTTCTGTGGTTTTGCATCAAGAGCAGTGGAAGACTAAACTCACTGTGGGAACCTATCCCTCTGATAAAAAGCCTAAGCAAATCTACCCCTTCACTATGTCACCTGTAAGAATAAAAGGGAATTTGTAAACTAGACATCAACTGGGTAAATAGGTAAACAATCATAGAAGAGTTATTAGTCACCGAGGTTGTGAATAGAGGAATACCACCCAATGGGTATGTAATGGGTCTACTGTACATCTAAACTCCCTTGTGTATAAAGAAGCAAACCTTAAAACCTATCTAAACTTCAGGAGCATATGGTAGTTATCACCAATGAGAACAGTTCTTTGTGTATTGCATCTATGATTGTGATAGAATCGGAAGATAAAATTTTAAAACTCCTGTAAATAATTCTGGAGTGGGAAATTCAGAGTGTAAGTAAAATGCAACCTTTGTAATAATGAGACTGTACATAAAACCAAAAAGTAGAAATTGCAGAGCACTGTTATCAGGTGAAATCCTATTGTCTGGGATGCCCCCAATGTTATAAGGGCTGCATGAGACCACCTACTACATGAACAACAGATAGCATGGGAAGCAACTTGTGGCTGGAACAGGAGGCGTACCATCAAGAACTGCACCATCAAGGCACAGTCAGCCTTGACATTCAACAGTATGCAGAACAAATCATTCATATGGCTTCACAACTAGAAACTACTTTCCATAGTTTGTGAAGAAATATTTTCTTCAGATGGTGCTGCATGGCCATAGGACTGGGCATTTTAGATTCACTCTGCAAATTGCAGGCAAATTTAAACTGCTCCCCCCAGGGCATGCGGCTCCAGACACCTATCAAGAATTTATCTAAATTAGTTGCTGCATTACAGGAAAGCCCTACAGACTTCACCCTACCAAAAGAGCTGCAAAAACTCCTGCCCCATATCTGGGGGGTGGGATTACACTGAAGTAGGACTCCGAAAATATGCAAAAATGAACTAAAGAAGGTCCTCCACTTTCACTCAAGCAATACGCATTGCCTCATGAAGCCACTGAAGGGGTATTACCCCTAATCCAAAGCTTTTTATGCCAAGGAATATTAAAAGAATGCCAATCACCATGTAGCACCCCCATTCTACCCATTAAATAACCTAAACTAGGCCCAGAGGAGAAACCTCTCTACCGATTCGTACAGGATTTAAGAGCCAGCAACAAGTGGGTAAAAATACGCCACCCGATAGTGCCCGGTCCATCAACTATTATCACCTTAATCCCCTCAAATTCTAAATTTTATACTGGAACTGATTTATGCGCAGCATTTTCTAGCAACCCCATTCACCCGGATTCCCAAGATATTTCTGCCTTTACTTGGACATCAGGGAAATTTCCTTGGACCCGATTATCTCAAGGATTTGCAGGATTGCTAACTACTTTTTCTCGGATATTGGTCAAAGATTTACAGGATGCAAAACTTGTAGGGTAATCTGTACTGATACAATATGTTGATGATTTACTTATAACTAGTCCCGACTCCCACACAGGCAAAATCGATACTCTAGTGCTATTGACTGCATTGGCTGATAAAGGTCACAAAGTTTCTTCTTATAAAGCAAAAGTGGAATATTTGGGATATATCTTAGAAGAAGGAACTCAACTTTTATCTCCGGATAGCATCCAAGCAATCCAAACTATAACCCGGCCACAAACTAAAAAAAACCCAGATGTGAGCCTTTTTAGGAACTGCAGGATTTTGTAGACCATGGATTGCTGCTTTTGGGGTATTAGCAAAGCCACTCCTCAACAGTATACATCAGGATCAAGCCAAACCCTTGTGATGGAATGTGGACCAGACGATTGCCTTTTTTGAAAAACTTAAATGAGCCTTGTTTACGGCCCCCCACTTGGCCTTCCAAATGATGATAAACCTTTTACCTTATACGTACATGAAAGAGAAGGAACCACCTCCAGGGTACTGACAGAAGAATGGGGCAGGGTGTGTGTGTGTGTGCAACCAAGGCCTGTAGCATATTACTTTATGCAATCAGATCCAGTCTATCCCTTGCACGCGTGCCATGGCTGCCACCGCTACTTTAATAGACAAAGTGAAAAATATAGTCCTAGGACACCCCCTAGAAGTTCAAGTACGCCATGAAGTTGAAACAATCTTGACAAATCACGTGACTCAAGCCTTGTCCCCTCAACGCCTTCATAAATATGAAGCAACACCCTTAACAGTTGACAACATTACGCTGAAGTCTTGCAGCACTTTAAATCCAGCTTCCTTAATTCCACTACCCTATGAAGGACTTCCATATCATGACTGTACAGAAGTCATACATGAATCTGGAAAAATAAGAGAAGACCTCCACGATACCCCTCTTTCAAATCCAGCTTTGATCCCATGTGTTGATGACTCTTCATGTTACCTAAATGGACATCGCATCACAGGCTTTGCAGTTACTACAGAAACCAAAGTGTTAATAGGCGAGCCACTTAGCCCCAGACTAAGTGCACAAGCAGCTGAATTAATTGCCCTAACCTAAGCCTGTAAACTAAACACAGATAAAACAGTTAACATCAACACAGACTCGCAATATGCCTTTGGAGTGTGCCACGCCACAGGAAAAATTTGGAAACAAAGTTGTTTTATAACCTCAGCGAGAACACACATTTCCAACAAAGATCAAATAAATGGACTCTTCAAGCCTATTATCTGGAGATGAAGAAGTAACACAATATATCCTAAATAGTCAACAAACTATAAACCAAAATCAGAATCAGGCCCAATTGGCACAGCCAGTACCGCTAGAGGAATCATTACATACCTTTTCCCCAGAGGATAAAGTATGGATAAAGGTACATAAACAGAAAAATGGATTGTCTCCAAAATGGGAAGAAACCTGTCTTGTATTACTAATCTCTTTTTCTGTTGTAAAGGTGGAGGGTAAAGGTTCCTGGATTCATCACTCCCATGTAAAAAGGGAACAGATGGCAAAAACTGATCCTACAACAGAAACACCTAACTCGTAAAAATATACCTTCACAAATAGTTATACAGAACCAATTGGCCTTAAATTACATTTTAGCAGCACAAGGCAGAGTATGTGCCCTAATTAACACTAGCTGCTGCTTTCCTGTGAATCAAAATCAATGAATAAAGACAGATATTGAACACATTAGAACTCATTTGCAAGTCCTACATGAAGTAGGACAAGAACAAACTTTTGATGCTTTGAATTGGCTAATGACATGGTTTTCTCACATTGCTCAACAGGCACAAAAGCTTACAAAGTTTTTAATAATAATATTCTTTACTTTTTGTTGTCTTTTATGTGAGTATTAAATGTTGTCTTTTTCTTTGTAATACTATAACTCCCAAGTATTATATTAAGTAAATAGGTCCTGACAGACAAAAGAAGAGGAGGGACTGTGAAAGGCAAGGTGCTAACTGCAATACGACTTGCTTAGAAGAATGAACACGGCGTGAGGCTATGAGCTTTTACCTCAGGGTCGATGTGACATGAAGACTCAACCTAAGCCAGCTCTACCTGGCTGAGAATGCCCCATACCAATGACAAAACAATAGAAGATTTGCCTTTCAAGAAACCCAGGCATATAACCACAGCCAGAACAGCAATCAACTAGACGCCAGTATAACACAAACACACCCACACCCCACACACATATAAAGCCCACTTTCCTCTGTATCAGGGTCCTCCATGCATTAGGCTGGGGCACTGCTATGCACAAATAGCTAAAATAAGGGAATAAATTCCTTTGGTAATTCTATGATAAGCGTCCTTGCCTGTCTCCTCGGCCTGTGGAGAACTGACTTTTACATCTGCCAGGCCAGATCATTCCTTGGTCACAAATCACCATTGCTGAGAAGTTACAATTTGAATTTCCCCTTCAGTGTGTGTATATATATATATATATATATATATGTAGAGTATATGTGCTTTGTGTGTGTGTGCCTGCCTGGTGCGAATACATCTTCAGCCTCGCTACTGGTTGGACCTGGGGACATGGAGCAGAAGCTCCATAATATATTTTCCTCTAACATATTGGCTACTATGTTCCAGAATAAATTAATGCCATTGCTAGTTCTTTTGAATATTGTCAGCCGACGCTACCTAATGCTACAGGGACAGGCAGGTTCTTTTAAGGATCCTTGGTAGAATGAGAACTGGCCACAGGGTTGTAGTTATACTTAGAGATTTATTATATAAAGATTCTAGCAATTAGCATAGCTTATCGTTACACAGATTTTCTAGCAATCAGCATAGCTTTCCTATTAGTTAACATTTCAGTTACCTAGACTTTTCAGTCACCTGGACCACTGCCGATCAGGTCAAATTCTTAATAATCAGTGCACTATACAGTAATCATAATTTAGACTCTGACTTTTAAAAGTACAAGAGTCACTTGGTCAATCCTCAGAGGAAGATGAACAATGGAGGCAGTGTCATAGTACTCTAGCACATGGTGAGGATGCTCTCCCTTTCCCCCTCCATCATGGTGCAGGCATCCCCTGTATTACATGGGAAGCATGAAGGCCTTAGCAGTCCGGCCTTCATCAGTTAGTGCTCCATATAACAATTAACCTCAGTAGGCCCAGGCCTGTGCTGTACTGTGCTGCATATACAGCTTGGCCATCAGGCNTCTGTTGGACATAGACAAAGTTTCTAGCAGCTTCTCGCAGAAACCAGCTCTGTAGGTCCCTCCACTACCAAAACCTTGCCACACAAACCCACTACAACCCCCCCACATCTGCATGAGACATCGGTTTAGAATAATGAAGATTAACACAACACTGACCATACATCCACACCACCTGCATGGGACAAGCATGTAGTGATCCTGCATAGGACAAATACCATACCGATTACATGACCAATAGTAACTGATTAGCCCATGCCTCAGTGTGAGTAATTTATTGGTGTACACAACTGTATTGTAACATATATAATCCCTGCTTTCCTCTGTATCAGGGTCCTCCATGCATTAGGCTGAGGCACTGCTATGCACAAATAGCTAAAATAAAAGAATGAATTCCTTAGGTAATTGTATGCTAAGCATCCTTGCCTCCCTCCATGGCCAGTGAAGAATTGACTTTTACAAAATTTGGCTGGCAAATTTTCATCTTCCCTGATGATGTCAATCAGTTGCTTTTGCAAACTAGTCGGAAAGTGTTGCATTTTTATATTTTCAATAAATGGGTTCAAAGATTTTTAAAATGGCTACAAAATTATGTTTCCAAGTTTTTTAAGTGTACAGACATGACAGTTTTTACAGGTGAAATGCATTGTTTTCTGCATCAAAGTAACAACTTCCAAGCAGCTGTTTTCCAAATGCTCTCTCCATAGCATGAGTTTCTTTTGAAAAGCAGTTATTTTCTTACTCTCTATTAAAATGTAACCTTCACCTTTAAGGGAGACATAAAGTATGTTTATTTTTTCAAAAATATCTGGTAGGTAGCATCCTAATGGCAGCCACTTATCATCACAGAAAAGGTCATCAAACTTGTAAGACATGTCTTTTTGAAAAAGAAAAATGCGTAACATTTTTAAATTCAACAATTCTTTTAAACACTTTGCCATGAGATAACCAGTGAACATCTGTGTGATACAAAAGTTTTCCATTGTCACTCCTCATTTCATGACAAAGTATTCTAAAGGTTCTACTATTTACAGATCTTTTTTTTATAAAATTAATTAACCGTACTGATGACATTGTGTAGCACTTTGTGCTACATGCCTCTAAGCATGTGGAGGAAAAGAGGGTTATCAGGAGTGGTCAACATGGATTCCCCAAGGGAAACTCATGCTTGATCAACCTGATAGCCTTCTATGATGACATGACCGGCTGGGTGGATGAGGGGAGTGGATGTTTTCTACCTTCACTGCAGCAAGGCTTTTGACACTGTCTTCCATAATATCCTCATAGGCAAGCTTAGGAAGTCTGGGATAGATGAGTGGACAGTGAGGTGGGTTGAGACATGGTTGAATGACAGAGCCCAGAGGGTTGTGATAAGTGGTGCAGAGTCTAGTTGGAGGCCTGTGGCTAGCAGTGTGCCCCAGGGGTCAGTGCTTGGTCCAGTCTGTTTCAACATATTCATCAATGACCTGGACGAGNGGAGTATCTCTCTTGTGAGGAAAGACTTGAGAGAGCTGGGTCTGTTTAGCCTGGAGAAGAGAAGACTGAGACGGGATCTCATCAAGGCTTATAAATATCTAAAGGGTGGATGTCAAGAGGAAGGGGCTAGACTCTTCTCAATGGTGCCCAGTGACAGGACAAGGAGCAATGGGCACAAACTGGAACACAGGAAGATCCATCTGAACATGAGAATAAACTTCTTCACTTTGAGGGTGACCGAGCACTGGAACAGGCTGCCCAGAGAGCTTGTGGAGTCTTCTTCTCTGGAGATATTCAAAACCCACCTGGACGCAATCCTGTGCAACCTGCTTTAGGTGATCATGGAGGGGGGTTGGACTAGATGATCTCCAGAGGTCCCTTCCAACCCCTACCATTCTGTGATTACTGACACTATCCAATGTGCCTGCTTCCTGGTGCCTGGCTGTGTTTTTTAGAAAAGCCTCATGGAGAAATGAATGGACAATTCAGATCTGATATTCGATTCATTTGAAGTGTCCCCACTTCTAGCTATCATGGAGGCTACACCTCTGGACTTTTTCATAGCTTGGAATGGAAAAGATAACACAGATATGAAAAATACTCTGCTATACTTTGCTGCAAATTCTTAAAAGATGTTGGGTCCAACTTTGGTGCTGGTGAGGAGAGATCATGGGATTGGCAAATTACCCTTTGGCCTCTATTTTCAGCCAGCTGGACATTATGCCACAGGACCAAATAATAAGCCAGAGCAACAACTGCTATCCCTCTTGTGCCTTAATTGACTTGCTTCTCCATTACAGACATTACACATTGACCATTATCCAGGGCTGGATAATAGCCTTTCCGCAAAGTATACTGCCATGTCTTGCAGTGCTATTTTAAAGATGGTGTCTTTGTCAATGCTATTCCAGATGGGTGGGTACTGTATTTCTGCAAGCCCCACCTCCCACTTGCCTGAGAGCTCCAGGGGTCTCACCAGCTGTGAGGTAAAATTCAAATTGGTGTTTTATGGGAAATTTCTGGCACTGACATTGCTGGGCAGCGTGATGTAAAAACAATTGTCTGCAATCCTTCTTTTTCCCTCACTCCTGTCCCAGTCACTAGACATCCTGGACTTGGGAGGCTTCTATCCAGCTGTTAAATTTCTGGGGCAAGCCATGCCTCTTCATGAACAGCTGTTTCTTTCTTTCTTTCCCTTTTGCAGCAATGATCTCAGTTTTGTAGACTCTGTCCTCATCAGGATTCACTTTTTGAAGATTTTCAGGATAAAATATCCCCTTGATTGCATCATGACCAGGATCTATTAAGTGGTACATGGGTATTTGTCCCCTTCTCACAACTTCAGCTACTATGAAAATTTCATTCGTGAACATCTGTTCATAACCTTTCTGAATTTTCTCTTTTGTTCTGTACACTCTGATGATTCGAGCAGAAGCACAGATTCTTTAACTTAAAAACAATCCCCATATATGGTTTTGCAAACCTTCACAGAGTTTAAAGTGTTCATGTGCACAGGCCTGGCTCTGATAGTTCTGTGGAAGCTGTAGCTATTACTCTTCATAAACTGCAATAACACATTGAAGCTACAAAAGTTGTATGCTGTAAAATATCTCCACATTTTGGTTTCAAGAATCCTGATAAAATGCTGTATGATGGAAACTTTAACTTTATTATTAGTAACAAAGTGGTGAATGTTATACTGCTTTAGCAGTTTATTTAAAGGTTGGTTTAAAAATCCTTTTCCCCAGTCAGTTTGTAATTTACAAAGCATGTGCCCCCTGGTAAAAGTGCTTTTAAAAGCCCAAGCTATTTCATAACCTGCTTTACCTTTTAGACCAAAAGCCCAGGTATATTTTGGTAATATGTTTATCAGTATTAGATGTACTTATCATCCTTGTGCTTGGAAAACTGTTGTGTATTCACTAAATCTGCCTGCCATTGTGCATCCACCTCTGCCACAATCACCTTGTGTCTTTTAAAATGCTGTCTTGGCACCTTGTGTAAGCTGTAAGCATCCTGGTTTGCAAGCCAGGTTACTACTTGGCTTTTGTTCCAATCAGCAATTCACCTTTTAGTGGCTTCAAAAAGGGGATTTATCCCCCCAAAGCTTCCCACCTCCCCAAGAGCATAGCAAATGCTCCCTGTCCCAATGGGGAAAAACGTGTCTTTGGATGTAAGCTGGAGGGACTGACTGAGAGGGCTTTAAACTAGACTTGATGGAAGGAGGGGATACCATCAGGAGAGCTGAAGGCAAACCAAGGGTTGGCATGGCATTGCCTGAGGGTGGCAATGCTAGTGGAAACACGGAGAGCTCAGGAGCACATCTGAAATGCTTCTACACCAATGCACGCAATATGAGAAACAAATAGGATGACCTGGAAGCATTGATTAGTTCCTGGAACTATGATATCATTGGTATTAGTGAGACTTGGTGGAATGAATCCCA
>VXBL01001368.1:0-39607 GCA_013400195.1 Aramus guarauna
GCACTGATGTCACCATGAAAGAGGGCATGCTGCCAGCCATTGACATATCCCTAGGCACTGATGTCCCTATGGATCAGGGCCTGCCCCCAGCCTGGGACAACTCTGTAGGCACTGATGTCCCCATATACGAGGGCATGCCTCCAGCACTTGATATCTCCCTGGGCAGTGATGTCCAAATGGACGAGGGCATGGCTCCAGCACTTGACATCATGGTGGGCACTGATGTCACCATGAAAGAGTGCACACCCCTAAACACTGACATCTCCCTGGGCACTGATGTCCCCATGGACTAGGGCATGCTTCCAACCTGTGACATCTCCCTGGACACAGACGTCCCCATGGACAAGGACACCCACCGAGGCAGTGACATCTCCCTGGCCACTGATGTCCCCATGGACAAGGGCATCCTCTCTGACATTGACATCCTGGGCAGTGATCTCCTCCCTCCTAATGGAGCTCAGTGCTTTTCCATCAGACAAAAGATGAAAGCTATGGGAAGACCTTCCCTGCAGGGCCAGGGCAGGCTGAAGAGGCTGGAATCAAACCCCAGGGAGGGATGAAGCTGGTGACACGCTGTAGCATGAGCAAAGGAGTGCTGGCCAGGCTTACTGGAGACAGCTGTGGCAGAACTTGAGATGCGTTCGAGAGTTGCTGCTGCTGGGATAGGGAAAAGACGCTCACACCAACACATGCAGCTTCCCCATCCCATCTGCCGGGTGTCTGCCTTCCCCCAGCGCCCAGGACCTGCAGAAAGCCAGGCTGCCTCCAGCGAGGTGGGGGCAAACGGGCAGGAACAAACGACAGTGCCTGGCTTAGTCCTGCTTGGTATTAATCAGCGCTTTTCTGAATCACAGACATGGCTTTGTCTGCGGGATATCAACTATGAGATTCAGAAATTAATTCAGCTTAGGAGCTTTGGATGACTCAGACTGCTATGAAAACACCCCAGGGCAGAAATGAGATGTAGGGCAAATTCACCCTAGGGGTATCTCTCAATGAACTTTGAGGATAAATTTAATTTACTGAACTGAAGCATATTTTATTTACTCTTTCTAAATAGCATTTTAAATTGAAATATTCAAATAGACAATCAAGAGGCTCTTAATGGGTTCCATTTATTGAAAGAGAGTTTGATTTAAATTCCTCAACCTCAGACTCCCAGGCATATTTTTTTCCCCAAGTCAAATCTCAGCTGAATTTCTCTATTGCATTAATGTATGAAAATCTGAATTCACCAAATAAACAGACAAGATGACCCAGCACTGATATTCGGTTGCCTGCAACCCAACCAGTGATCCTGCTGGAAGATGTCTGGAAGTCTCAATGGAAAAGCAAGATGCAGTAATTATATGTGCTTTTAGGAGTTTGTAAAGACAGAGCTCTTTTTCATGCATCACTGGGCTCCAAAAGATGCATCTAAGTTTTAACAGCCCTTAGGGTTCACTTAGCTTTGCTGCCAAATGTCTGCCTGGGAGAAAAAAGCACACATTTTGGTGGTTGGAAAAATATTGAGGCAAAGGATTTGAAATGCTGAGCCATGTGGACTTCATCCATAGCGCGCTCAGTGCAGCAATACTTCATTGCAATCAATAAATGTTTCATCATTTCTGGGGCAGGTCGGGTAGGGTGTAAGGAGTCCAGGCTCAATCCTTGGCACTACTCTCCACTCTCTATGTGCTTTGAAGCATCATTTCAGGTCAATACAGCAGGACTTCATTGTCCTGTTGTCTTCACGACAGGCAGGCTGTATGCTGGGGGCTCCCAAGGAAGAATCACAGAATCATAGAATGGTTTGGGTTGGATGGGACCTTTAAAGGTCATCTAGTTCCAACCCCCCTGCAATAAGCCCGGACATCTCCAACTACATCAGGTTGCTCAAAGCCCCATCCAACCTGACCTTGAATCTTTCCAGGGATGGGGCATCTACCACCTCTCCACGCTACCTGTTCCAGTGCCTCACCACCCTCATTGTAAAAAACTTACTCCTTATATCTAGTCTGAATCTACTCTCTTTTAGTTTAAAACCATTACCCCTTGTCCTATTGCAACAGGCCCAACCAAAATGTCTGTCTCCATCTTTCTTATAAGACCCCTTTAAATATTGAAAGGCCACAGTAAGGTCTCCCCAGAGCCTTCTCTTCTCCAGGCTGAACAACCCCAACTCTCTGAGCCTTTTCACACAGAAGAAGTGTTCCATCCATCTGATCGTTTTTGTGGCCCTCTGGACCTGCTCCAACAGGCCCACGTCTTTCCTGTGCTGAGGACTTGTCGTGGTTTAACCCCAGCTGATAACTGAGCACCACGCAGCCATTCATTCACCCCTCCCCACCAAGGGGATGGGGAGGAGAATGGACAAAAAACCTCATGCGTTGAGATAAAGACAGTTTAATAGGATAACAAAGGAAGATGATGATGATGATGATGATGATGATGATGATGATGATGATGACAATTATCAACATTATTCTCATACTGTATCCAAAACACAGCACTGTATCAGCTACTAGAAAGAAATTAAGTCTATCTTGGCCAAAACCAGGAGAGGATCCCAGAGCTGGACACAGTATTCCAGGTGGGGTCTCACCAGAGCAGAGCAGAGGGGCAGAATCACCTCCCTCCACCTGCTGATCACCCCGGTTTTGATGCAACCCAGGATACAATTGGCTTTCTGAAATGGGGCGGGGGGCTCATGGGGGGTCCGGAGCAGCTCAGGGTAGCCAAGTGGATCAGCCCTCTGCTCCCTGGGCACAGGGGATGGGCAGGCAGCAGGCTGTGGCAATGGAGGGGAGCAGGCAGTATTTTGGCCGTACCTTCTCTCCCTGGGAAGCCGATGCTGATGGCTGGGAGCTGGAGGGGAGCCAGGCGGCTGTACGACGTGAGAGAAAGCCTGACAGCAAAACTGGGGGAAAGATCTGGGAAAACTCCTTCCAAAAGAAAAGCCTCATGCTGGAGGACACATCTGGATCCCATTTGCTCTCTGCCGTCTCTGGCGATGCATCAGACTGTTCCACAACCCACCCACCCTGTGAGGGACGGGGAGCTGGAGCTGGCTGCATTTTCATAGACTGAAGTCTGGGATGGGACCAGGGGCTGCAACTCACTGTGGTGGGCTGACCCTGGCTGGAGGCCAGGTGTCCACCACAGCCACTCTGTCACTTCCCTCCTTAACTAGACAGGGGAAAGAAAAAGTATAGGCTTGTGGGTCGAGATAAGGACAGGGAGAGATCACTCACCAGTTACCATCATGGGCAAAACAGACTCAACTTAGAAAAAAAAAATCTAATTTATTACCAAGCAAAACAGAGTAGAGCAATGAGAAATAAAACTAAATCTTAAAACACTTCCCCCCCACCCCTCCCTTCTTCCCAGGCTCAACTTCACTCCCAGTTTTTACCTACTCCCCCTGCAGTGGCACAGGGGGACAGGGAATGGGGGTTGTAGTCAGTTCATCACACGTTATTTCTGCCGCTNCATGGGCTGCAGGTGGAATCTCTACACCCCCTCATCCTTCCTCCATGGGCTGCAGGAGGACAGCCTGCCTCACCACGGTCTTCACTGTGGCCTGCAAGTGGAACCTCTGCTCCAGCCCCTGGAGCACCTCCTCCCCCTCTGTCTTCACTGACCTTGGTGTCTGCAAAGTTTCTCATGTCTTATGACTCCTCTCTCTGGCTGCAAAAGCTCCTGCTAGTTTTTTGTTTTCCCTTCTTAAATACGTTATCCCAGAGGTGCTACCACTGTCACTGATGGGCTCAGCCTTGGCCAGCGGGGGGGTCCATCTTGGAGCCGTCTGGCATTGGCTCTATCAGACACAGGGGAAGCTTCTGGCAGCTTCTTGCAGAAGCCACCCCTGTAGCCCCCCAGCTACCAAAACCTTGCCACGCAAACCCAATATGCTCACTTGGGGGAAGAGTTCAGAGAGACCTGTGTGTCCCTCAGAGGGAGCTGCACTGGCCTTTGGGAAAAGTCTGGCAGTAAGTGAGGGGCAGTTTGGCCACATCTGCCCCCCAAATGGCACTGCTGCAGCAGAGGGGTGGTTTTAAGGCTTTGTGATTAAAATGATGCAGGTTTGATATTAAGTTTGGTTTTCTTGCATTACTGGTGGATGTGCCTGTTCCTCCCCTATGCCCCCAGACCGGGCAGCAGAGAGGACAGCACAAACCTTCAGGTCAGACTCTTGCAGGAAACCAAGGGACCAGTGGTGTTCCCGCTGCTCAGCGGAGAAGCACTGACTGCACGTACGTGGGGCCCATTGCAGTGCCAAGTGCAGGGCTCTGTGTGGCTCTGCGGGGGCACAGGGAGCACTCGGGACAGGGACATCCTGCTGAGAAGTGACAAAGCAGCTCAGGTCACCTAAGCATAGCCCCACACTCAGCGCCCATCCCCGGCAGCCTCCACCGTCCACATGGGGAGCTCAGGAGCAAACACAGGGCTATAGGGAGGGGCCAAGACGTCTACCTGGACCTCGCCAGGGGACCTCTTCATTGTCACAGTGGAGAGAAGTGATATTTCCACCCCTGACCCAACAGATCACTCCAGGCTTGGTCCAGGACAGTCTGTTCCCTGTCTCGTCGCCCTGGGGACTGCAGGCACTTTGGAGACGAACTCTCATCACATGGCCTGTAGCAGGGACTTCACAGAGGGGCTCCAATCTCAAGTACCATCTGTAGCTACTGCTAGTCAAGCATGCTAAATACCACAATGCTAGGTGGGAAAATGTCTGGGTTTTCATTGGTACATAATATGAAGATGCAGAATACATCTAATTTGACACTGAGTTAATCTTCCCCCCTTTCCTCCATTCCTTCACCTTGGTTTTCACCAAATCCTTTTTTCTCCTTCTATTTGGTAGCTCCAAAACTGAGCCTTCCCCAGGCGATGGAGTAGGCTGTGGAGTTGTCCCTGCTTTGACAAACTTCTGGCTCTTCCATCTCTTGGTCTGTCTATCCCAGTGACTCCAAAAAGCCATCCAGGCTCACCTCCATGCTCTGTTCTCATTTCTGCCTTCTGCTGACAGTTTCTTCAAGCCATGCATTCACCACCAGGTAAAATCCCCGTGGGTTTTTTTTCAACAAACCTCAAGACAGAACCTAAGTCCAAGCCAAAGCCACCCACACAAAATGCTGGGATAGTGTCCTGCACAAAGCAGATCCTCCTGTGGAAAGGATGCTCAGCGTCCTGGGGGCAACATGGGTACCAAGGCAGTGGCTTGAGAAAAGCCAGGTAATGCATTGTAATCCTGGAGGATTCACTGCTCCGAGTAGTAACAAAGAAACAGCGTCATTACCAGGTTGAAGTAACCTGATAATATTCAAAGTGCTTTTAGCAAATTAATTAGCTATAGCTAATGCCTCTGATGGCTGGCTTACATCTACCTGGGACAGTTTCAGAGCAAACAGCCAAAGTTTTTGCCCTTTTTGCACTTTCTTTTCTATGTTCTCTTAAAAATGAAAGCAGGTATGTTGGTTTTACATGTATTCTGTGCTTTGCAAGCTTTATGATACAAGTTACGTCTCTCGATTTCTGCTTGAAGCTATATACCAGTACAAGACTGTGGCTGCTAAGATGTCATGAATATGGATCCAGGTATTCCCTACAGGAGAGACGGGGAAGAAGATACATCCCTGTGGACAAGCCCAGCTGGAGGACTGATAACTCTGTTTTTCTTCTGCCTCCGGAGGATTGCGCTCCCTGGCTCTCCTACCTGAGGGAATGCTGGAAAGGGAAAACTGAGTTTGTTTGCCTGTCCCACCTCTTCTAAGAAAATATTCCTGGAGGAAATACCGTCCCACAAAGCATTTCCATGGGTCACGCTGTGAATATGTGATCCAAAGCACATTGAATTGCACAGTAATTGGGGCTCCAGGACATAAACTGCATCCACTGGAAACACAAGTGTGTTTTTTCTGCACAGTTCAGGCATTGTGTGGTGCAGTTACGCTGAGATGATCTCCTGCAAAAGGTTTCATTTTTGAGGGGGCTTCTGCACATGTACAGCACCTAGCAAAATGCAGGTCCTAATTCATAGCTACAGCTTCTCTGTTATGGATCAACCCATAATAAATGCTAACTTTCTTCCACCAAAACACCGAGCTACATTTACAACTAATTGACCCTTTGCCATCACCTCATGTGTTTATCTGTTTGCACTCACCTTGGACAGTGAAATGAAAAAGTCAGATTCACTTTGTGCTCAGTTACAAGACTTGAGTCCTGAGTTTTACCCTGTGGGTTTCCAGCAAGCCCTGAGCTTGGCTGGGCAGGGTCCCTTGTGCTCCAGGAGGCCTCTCCTGCTTCCCAAATGGCTTTGATCTCCAGACAAGACAAAGAGATGGGTTTTTAAAGTGCATTACAAAAGTACCTCTGGGGGTATCCAGCTCCAGCAGGAAAGCATTTCATCTGGATTTCCAACATGGCAGGGGAATGGTTATGTTTCAAATACAGCCATGAATAATTCAGTTTTTTCATGAATCTGCCTGACTTCATAAGAACTCCTGCTGATTTAAGCCTGATAAGCTGTCTCCCTTTCTAACCACTACTGCTTTAAGCAAAAAAGCAGTGGCCCTTAGGAGAATGCCCTGTCCTGGGACAGAGAGAAGTTGCTGCAGGGCAATAGTTGCAGCCAAAGAGAAGTCTCCTCGATGCTGTTCACCGACAGCTTTGGCAGGTGCTCGATGGCGGGTGATCGGGGTACGGCCGCAGGGGCAGACGGGTGCAGGGACCGGGAGGCCACTGCTGCGGAGGGCAGGACTTGTTCCTTCTCCCCATCTCGCTTGTAGCCACAGGATCCCCCCTCTCCCTCTGCCCACGACCAAAGCTGATCGATCTCATGCACCCAAGCGCAGCTTCGCTGTTTATCCTGCTTCGCTCTCTGCCGCAGGCGCAGGGGAGAGGCCGATGCTGCCGAGCTCTTCATCGGACGGCTGCCACTGCCATCTGCCGGTACCTGTTTCCTCTGCAAAAGCATCTCCGGGGCCTGGAGCTGCCAGACTGACGCCCTCAGCTCCTACAGCTGCTGCGGGCAGTGGGATCCTCACCCACACCTTGGGGACCACAGCACGGGGGACGTGCACACGCGCGTGTCTGAGCTAAGGAAGCTGAGGCGTGAGCTGAGGTTTCAGCCCAAGGCTGGGCAATGCCCACCCTGCCCACCTCCCTCCCTGCCAGCCTCACCTGGACCGGGGTATCCCCAACTGCCAGACCCTTGCCCTTAGCCCACCTGCAGGTCTCCTGGGAAAAGTGTTCTGGTGTTGCCTGGGGCAGTCCTTTGCATTGCAAATCAGAGGAATGGTATTTTTTGCACAAAGTAAACTAAGTGTGAGTGGAAAACCAGGCAGGGGGTTGCTGGGTAGGTTGGGAGCACAGCCCTCAGGGCAGGAGGAGCAGGAAGCCTTGGTGCTGGGGGAGAGAAGGGTGAGACAACCCATTGGGAAGTTGTTGAAGGCTATGGGTGATTTTTAAGGACCATTTCTGCCCCGACAGTGGTTTGGTATTCAGGCAGCACTGAGGGGATAAAAAGCCACCTTATGCTTCCTCACCCACAGTCATGCTTGTGCCTGGTACATGGGGAGCCTGACATGAACCCCCAGCAGAATCCCAAACTTTTCCAAATCCCAACTTTTCAGCTGACTCCAAGGGGCACAGCTCTCTGACTCTCTGCAGGCATTGGGATTCCAGGGACTTTGATTTTTGGGACATTTTGCAGCATCACCTGGGCATGTTCAAATGCATTCTTCACAGCCAAGGTCGCTGCACTGTCTTGCTGTTCATGAGACATGGCTCCTGCTTGCAAGGTCCCTCCACTGCCCACATGGCCCTGATGGACTGCCATCCATCCAAGAACACCAAAGTGGTGCCTCAGCTGGGTATGACTTATGGGAGTGGCCCTTCAACCAGAATGAAATGGTGTGTATTTTCTGCAGGCTCTGCACACTAAATATAGATTATAGGTAAAAGGGGTTGCTTGGCCTAGGGAGAAAGAAGCATTTCTGGCATCATTTGACCCTCCTGCTTCCTCTTCAGTAAGATGATTTCCTATTATTTACAAACACAAAGGAACTAAGCTTCACAACAGCCCAGCCAGGCTTAAGTCTCATTAGCATCCTTTTAAGCAGGGTGGGATGCGAGTGGAAAGCTGAGTGTGCAGAGCCCTGGAGTAAGGCCACAGCAAAGGGAGGAGGACAGCAGGACCAGTACTCCGAGAGATCCCTGGGGCAGGTCTGAATCCCTGGACCAGGAGCAACGGGGCTGCAGTGATGCCCCTTCTGCCAGGGCTCATACCTTCTGCCGAAAATCTAGGTTCATTCTGGAGCCACCACTTCAGAGGAATCGTGCCCTGTCGGTGAAGTATGGCAACCACAGACTAACAGGAAAAGGCAAAATACTGAGCTTTTGCTCTGCTTCGTCCATTAATGACACAGATGTGCCATGGAAAAAGTAGATTAGGGGTTAAAGAACAGGCCCAGAACACACAAACAGAAAGAAAAGGAATCACTAGTGAACCAATAACCTTTAGTCTGGCATTTCTGAACTTCTGGGCATGTGTCTCTGCTGCTTAGGTGTTGTCCATGTCTGGATTTTATGTAGGTAATTCAAGCATACAAGCCAAGACCTGCATATATAGGAATTCTCTTCCAAACAACTTCTCATTTTCCCTTTTCTCAGCTCCCCCGTTGCCTGTTATCTCACTGTATGAAAACCAGGGCATAGTCCGTGAAATTAAACAATAAGAACTAGTGACCAACCTTTAGAAGAAAGATGATCATTTATCTGCCAGACACTCAAGCTATAGAGTTCACTGCCTCCAAGGAAAAACTTGACATGGTAGCTCGATTCTAAAAACAGATGGACTATTTTGCTACCCATTAGTCTCACTGCTAGGTCACAAACCTAAGACGACCCATTTATGGTATGACCCTGGGTCTGCATCCTTTTCTAGCAAAAAATCATTCCTCCGTGAGGAATGAGTCACATAGACAAAGACCCTGAAGATATTCAACTAAGTAGTCAATAAATAGTAAAATGCAAGATATAGATCCCTCTAAACTGCTAGACTGAGTCATCCTGATGGGGAGATTTATCAGAGTTTATCCAAAGTTTATCCAAATACTAGCACCAACTGTGTAAAATAAGGGTTTGCCATTGCCTTTCACTGAGTCAGCTGAAGCTCTTACAAGTGTGTACCTTATAGAGGAAGCAAAGGCTACATTAGGGTCTTGACATCTAGTCAGCAGCTGGTAATGTGACCACAAGAGTTGAACCTGGTGCTAATGTTGTTCAATACCTTCATGGGCAACCTGGATGATGTGACAGAATGTGCTTTCAGCAAATTTGCAGGTGGTACTAAATTAGGGGGAGCAGCTGACATGCCAAATGGTGGAACTTTGATCCAGACGCACCTGGAGAAACTTGAAGATTAGGTCAGCAGATGCATCCTTCAGCAATAAGAAGCACGAGTCCTGCATCTGGGGTGGAATAACCTCATGCATCAGTACAGGCTGGGAACTGACTGGCTGAAAGGAGCCAGCGTTACACATAGTGGCTTACATTAGGAGAAGTATGGTCAGCAGATCAGGGGATGTCAATGTCCCTGTGGACTCAACACTTGTGAGGCCACACTTGCAATGTTGCATCCGGTTTTCTGACCTCTCCCAAGTTCAAAAGGGAAGCAGAGGAACTGGGGAGGGTCTAGCAGAGAGCTTCCGAGATGGTTAGAGGCTTAGAGCATGTCACCTACGTTAAGAAGCCGAGGGAGTTGGGCTTGTTGAGTCTGGCAAAAAGGATAAGAGACAATCTAATAGCAACCTACAACTCCATGAAGAAGAGTAACAAAAATGATGGAGTCAACCTCTTTTGCAGTAGCAAACCACAAGCTGTGCCTTGAGAGGTTCAGACTGGACTTTGGGAAAATTTCTGTATCAGGAGGGCAGTGCAGAGAGATGGTGGGCTCTCCATCCTTGGTGCTTTCCAAGACATCGTGAGACAGTCACAGGTGACCTAATCTAGTGTGAGGAATAGGCCTGCTCCAAGCAGGGAGTTGGACTAAACACCTCCAGAGGTCAGTTCCAACCCACAGTTTAATGACCTATGATTCCCAGAGTTGGCTGTATTTATTTCATCTCTGAAAACAGAAGCTCTATAATCCCCTCAGTGTGATGACCTGGAGAGCAAGTTAGCACTCCTGAGAGGCTCCAGTGAGGCCTTGATTGCTCCCTGTGTGCCAGGAAGGACCAGAAGAGACTGAACACCAAACTCTCTGCACTGCAAGTGAATTGATTAGATAAACCCAGTCAACCCAAGCAGGTGAACTGTGTCTCTGCACCAGAGGAAAATTAAAATCATTATGGATTCTGGTATGTGTCACCCAAGGGGAAATTTCTCCTCAACCACAAATGATGACAATCACTTGAACTTGGGCATACGAACAAGGCTTATCAGAAAATCACAAAAGGAGGATTTTCTGTACCCTCTCACACAGTGGACCATCCTTGACAGTTCCCAGGTGTGGCCCATCTCTGATGCTTCTGAGGACATCAGGAAAAGACCCAGAATACATTCAGCTTTGTGCACCAAGTAAAAGTCCTGGCTCGTGGTTACAGGTTGCCAGCTGAAGCATGGGATTCAGACTCAGGGTCTGGAGGTGAAGTACAGATCTTATGATTACCTTGAGGGCAGTGCTGATGATAGTCCAGTTTTCCTCTAAGCCCATGAAGGATGGGGCTAAGCACAGGTCACAAGGACCTGGAGTTTGAGACAGACAGGACCAACATGATCCTACAGTATGACCTGTACACAACGGCAGCTGTAGAGCTCTGCCTGCCATCCCACTTGTCACTGTGCTGTATCAATGAGCGGTAAGGACACGCTGCCTCTTGCTGATACTTCTGCAAATGCCTGACAAAGGAAAGAGAGATTCTCATTTGCATACGCTGGGGTTGAAATAGATAAGCAATCATTTTGAAAAATGAATGTACGCACTTATAGGCACCCACGCACATAGTTAAACCTTCCATCCAAAGAGAGATGAGCTTGATGCTGATTGTTTATGTTCATGCAGTAAAATTTCTATGGAAATGTTTTTCTTGGATGAAAAACAGAAACAACCACATCAACTCACTTCCTTTTTAATGTCCATTTTATTGTAATTATCTTGCCATTCTCTGAGCTTTCAGTATCTTGTTTGGGCATTATAAACACCTGTGCTTGCAAACCCTAGGCAACATAAATAAAAAGAACATCTTGTTACAATAATATCTATAGAAAATGAGATTGGTTCAAAATATGATACTTTCAGCTTTTCAGCTCTCCTACAGCCATACACAAACCAACAACATATAAAGGGTACTTATCCAAAGTGTTAAGTCTTTTTGTGTTCATTGTTATCGTTCATATGTCACAGCTGCACAGAGAGAAGGGATGGGCTACATGATAAGATGTTTGACTGGACCTTGGGAGAAATAGTCACATTTTCCACACATTTCCAGTGTGACTTTGATCAAGCCATTTGATTCTTTCATCTTCTCATCATCTGTAGTATACTACATCCATAATATCAAACAGTGGCACTAAGTCCTGTTCCACAAGAATTGTGTGCAGACAATACAAACCCTGATTGTACTTAGGTATGCAAGGATAGATGGCTAAAGCCACAACTGTTGTGCATGTCTAACCTTTAAATAAGCCTTTAAATTCCCATTTTTTGGATATGGACTGTAGATCTTCAAAAAAGCACAGTGCCTCCCATGTGGTAGGCTCCATAAATAGGTGTAGGAAACAGAGATTGCTTCCAAAAACTTATAATCAGGAATATAATTTCCTCATTTTTAGATAAGTATCTGAGATGCAGCTCCTTTAAGAAGCTTGCCTGACATCAGATGAAGAGCCTAGGGCAGTGGTGGGAAGTTAACCTGAGCTCATCAATCCTTTAAGCACACACTCTCCTTCAGGGTATACAGGGAGGGAAGACAAGGTGGCATCCCAAGAATTTTGCATTGTCATAGGACTCAGGAGGGAAAAGTGTTCCTTCATTGACCTTTGTTGGCAACTCTAGTACAAAGCAGTGGAAGGAAATCCTCCTAAACACTGTTTAAGCTAAGGATTTAGAAGATGAGCAGCAAGTGGCCGATCCCATTATCATACCTAACACTTGGAAAAAAACTGTTGTTGCATCTCTGTAGCTGCGGGTATCACCACTCGAGAACAGAAGGGCTGGCATTGCAGAGTGAGGTTGTAATCACATGCACAGCTCTGAGATGGGCTGGAAGAGGCCTGGAGGATCAAATGATCCTGTTCCAGGAGCGCAGTGTTAGGTACAGATCTGCAGAAGAAATGCTAACAGAAATTTGACCTGAGTAACATTTGGTACTTTGAGACACAACAAGACACTTTAGGGACTAACACCTAGACTTTTTAGCCTGTGACAGGTCCCATCCAGGAGCAGTCTGGAGAAATGGAAAGAAAACAGCATATAAAGTCTGTCTTTCCTCTAGAACAAGAGAAAAAGCATTGAGCCTCAGGGTAACGGGAAACAACAGTGACTGCAGTGGGTGAGAGCACAGCCCGTGACTTGTTTGTGCTGTGCCTTTAGAATCATGGAAATTGGTGGAAATGGCTGAAGGGAAAATATACAAGAACTGAGATCTCACCACCTTCTTGCACACTGCTCCACGGTTGCCCTGCCCTCATGGTGAAGAAAGTTTCCTGAAGTCCATCCTGAATATCTCAAGCCACAACTTGTAGCTGTTTGCCCCTGGTTGCCACTACCAAAAAGAGCCTGGCTTTGTTCTCTTCCCA
Organism: Aramus guarauna; assembly: GCA_013400195.1. Taxonomy (NCBI): domain Eukaryota; kingdom Metazoa; phylum Chordata; class Aves; order Gruiformes; family Aramidae; genus Aramus; species Aramus guarauna. The sequence continues at coordinate 12,790 of VXBL01001368.1, forward strand.
AGTCCCTCTTGAACAGCAGGGCCTGATTCTGAACACAGTATTTCAGGTGTGTCCTCACCAGTGTTGAGTCCAAAGGGTCAAAGTATTTCCTTGATCTGCTGGCCACAATTCTAGTGAAGCCCAGTATGTGGTTTCTTTAATTCACAATGAGAGCATCTTGCTGGTACATAGGCTGTAGATTCTTTTCCTCGCTTTGTCACAGAAGAAATTATTTGTCTTTGGGGGAATGATCAGAGAGCTGAAGCACCTTTCCTGGGAAGACAGGCTGAAAGAGTTGTGGTTGTTCAGCCTGGAGAAGAGAAGGCTCCGGGGAAACCTTAGAGCAGCCTTCCAGCACCTGAAGAGGGCCTACAGGAAAGCTGGAGAGGGACTGTTTACAAGGGCATGGAGTGATAGGACAAGGCATAATGGGTTTAAACTAAAAGAGGGCAGATTTAGATTAGATCTTAGGAAGACATTTTTTATGATGAGGGTGGTGAGGCACTGGAACAGGTTGTCCAGAGAAGCTGTGGATGCCCCCTCCCTGGAAGTGTTCAAGGCCAGGTTGGATGGGGCTTTGGGCAACCTGGTCTAGTGGAGGGTGTCCCTGCCCATGGCAGGGGGGTTGGAACTAGATGATCTTTGAGGTCACTTCCAACCCAAACCCATTCTATCATTCTGTGAATTACAGGAAGAGTATTGGGTGACTGTTGGTACTTAAGTGATGTTGCCTGTGTCCTCACCATGAACGGAGGGATCCCAGATGACTGGTGCATTCTCAACTGAGTAAACTAACAGAGCTCTAAAGCACTTCTCGTCTCGCATCAGAGGTTTTTCTGTGGGATATGTAGGATGACTTGGGCTGAAATGTGGGGGAACCATGTACTGAGAGAAAGAGCTGTTGTGATGGTGCACCTGGGACTGGAAGGAGCAAGGGAAAAGCATGCTCCCAGAGTGAATACCTGAGTGGAAAAGGGTTGGGGTTTTTTTGTTGGGTTTTTTTGTTTGTTTGTTTTTTTGTTTTTGTGAACATGGTGTGCCCATGCTTTATTTATTTGAGAAGCTCTGTGGTCACAGTGGTGGTCAGTGGGCAGAACTAGGTGGAAATAATTAAAGGCATTGCCAGGAATTGCTTGGGGTCATAGCCTGCTAGAGGAATAATATTTCATTGTCAGTCTTTTGTTGCCTGTTGCCCTGAAATATAAGAGCTAAGATTTTAACAAACAGCTCTTCTTGGGATGGAAAATTCAAAAGCACATATTCCTTTGGAATCTGTATGTAATCTGCCAAGACAGAGCTGAAAATGAGAAAAACATGGCCCTCAAATTTTACGGAAATGTGAGGAGTCATGCCTCTAGTCCCTCTCAGCTAGACATTTTAGTGACACTTTCATTCTACTCATTCTCCCTTACAGAAAAATATTTTCTGAGCCTTGAAAGCCAATGTGCTGGGATAAACCATGAGGGGCAGACAGCCGTACGCCAGGACATTATCTCAGTTTGCATCCCTGGTGGTTGGAGCAACTTCCAGGAGCAACTGGAGATGTAAAGTGACTCTCTGTAAAAAGCAAGGGTGGCACTTGAAGCGAACCAGTGGGAAATAAAGAATGACGCCACTGAAAATGAACAGGACGATGTAGAGGATCTCAAGTTGTGGTTGATCAATGATGGGAGCTAATACCAGGTACACAGCCGCTATCAGCACAATTATAGGGATGATAATTGGGACCTGCGAAAGCAAAAGATCAGCATAAAGATTCATGTAATCCTGGGCCACTGTGGGTCTGGACAGCCCTAAAATTTGTGCAGAAGGCTTTTTAGATTAAACCCTGCTGAAGCCTGAGGTATTACCCAGTAATCCAAATTACTCCAGACATTTTGTTTCCCAGCACACCCCCACTCCAAGGCTGAACATCCCTGCAAGAGCTACATCACTGACACACACCCTGACCCCTGAAGATGCAAACTGCTGGTTTTAGTGTCAGCTCTGTTCTTGCTCTCCCTACTACCTTGCATCAAAAAGCTGAGCTATAGGCAAAACACACAGCAATGTGTGCAAATCACATAACTGAACCTTAACACACTTGGGCAAAATCATTTATTCATGTGTTGACAGACAGGTAGACTGGAAACCTCAGAGGCTATTTCTATGTCTGGTCATAAAGCATTTAAATTTGAAGCCAACATCCCTCAAAGGCTAGTGAATGTACAAGACAAAATGATTTCACAACAAGATGAAAACCTGAATGTTTCAGCTGGGATTTTCCAATTTTTACTTTTGTGTCTTTTGTGCAACACAAGGACACTGATAGAAACCAAAGGAAATGCTGTTCATGGATACCTGTGCATGGAGAAGACCTGCCATTGGCTTCATCTGCCTTAGTGGGATGCTCCACTCTGCTCCCTCCTCACTGTGTTCCAACACAATCTTACCCTTAAATGTAAATCTGCAACACGCATACAGATTCTGCAGGACATCAGCCATACATTGTCAGTTGACCTGGAACCTTCAGATATGAGCTGCTTCTAGTTAAGGAAAGAGTTAGGCCATCAAGCCAAAGGCTGCATCAGGCTGACATCCTCATGGGACTGGCCTGGAGGATTGCAGGAGTTTTACACAGTGTATGAAGCACTATTGCAGAAACAGAACTTTTCCTGCATTCAACCAACAAGCTGGGTGAACATCCTCATAGAATCATAGAATCATAGAATTATCTAGGTTGGAAAAGACCTTTAAGACCATCAAGTCCAACCGCTAACCTAACCTTGCCATCCCACCACTAAACCATGTCCTCAAGTACCTCATCTATCCTTCTTTTAAATACCTCCAGGGACGGGGACTCAACCACCTCCCTGGGCAGCCCATTCCAGTGCCTGACAACCCTTTCTGTGAAGAAATTTTTCCTAATGTCTAACCTAAACCTGCCCTGGCGCAACTTTAGACCATTCCCCCTGGTCCTGTCGCTTGTTACCAGGGAGAAGAGGCCGACCCCCACCTCACTACAACCTCCTTTCAGGTAGTTGTAGAGGGCGATAAGGTCTCCCCTCAGCCTCCTCTCCTCCAGACTAAACAAGCCCAGTTCCCTCAGACGCTCCTCGTAAGACTTGTGCTCCAGACCCCTCACCAGCTTTGTTGCTCTCCTCTGGACATGTTCCAGCAGCGCAACATCCTTCCTGTAGTGAGGGGCCCAAAACTGAACACAGTATTCGAGGTGCGGCCTCACCAGCGCCGAGTACAGGGGCACAATCACTTCCCTACTCCTGCTGGCCACACTATTCCTGATATAAGCCAGGATGCCATTGGCCTTCTTGGCCACCTGGGCACACTGCTGGCTCATATTCAGCCGGCTGTCAACCAGTACCCCCAGGTCTTTCTCTGCCATCATCCTTTTCTCATCCAGCATCCTAATTTCAGGACAGAGCCACAGAAGCCAGTGACTGGAACACTTAATAGAGCACTGTTCTCCTTGATGCTAAGCCCCATAGGACACTCACTACTGCTTCGCACAGCCTGGCAGTGTCAGCCTGTCATCTATCTCCTGAAGGAACTCGATGAAAACCAAGATGTTCATTCAGCTTGTCTCAGGGAAAAGTCACTATTCTGTATTCATGGTCTCATGACCCCCCTGTTCCTAGGATTTTTTCAATAAAAATATTTCCCTCAGTCACTGAGGAAGCACTGCAGCTCAATTTGCTCATGGCTGCATGGGGAAGAACAGGTAACTCCTGATTTCCTTCCACTTAGCTGTTTTGTAGGGAACAAACACGTCTCCTGGACATCTCAAAGGACTTGGGCCATTCTGGCTGAGATTTCTGTCCTCTGCAAGGTTCTTACACCTAGGCTACCCTCTGAGGAGTGCGACTAAGCTCAGAGACCACGAACAGGCAAACGCACTGTTGATCAGAATCATCCTTCATTTTCCTCTTCAATCTCTAAGAAAAAAAGAGGATATGGCAGATATATTTTCTATAGTGAGGGGGCAGTGCGTTATCAACTTATCAAGACAGAGAATTCAACCTTGACTTATGCCTGTATATTCACACTATCTTGCCCCTTGTTAACTTTGCTGAGACAAAATGCAAAATTAAAACAGGAAGGACAACCACACTAAATCTGCAAGCAACCAACCCCAGCACTCTTCGCTTTCTCATAATGCTCTTTTAGTCATTTAGGCAACAAAGGAAAAGGGTTTGAGGGTTTTATGTTATTACTTCACCTTGTAAGATCTTGGCAATTCTGGTTTCTTGATTTTTAAATACAGGAGACCAGAAATAGTCATGCCATAGAAAAACCATGCTATAAAACTGGAAGAAAAAGAAAAGAAAAAAAAAACCACCAGCATGAAATTTGGGGTGAGATCATCCAGGAATGTCAGTCCTGCCTTCCAGATCCCAGATGTTCATATCGCCAATTAAGGAGAATATTGATATAAATTTAGTAGTTCTTCTTTTCATTTCCTTTCCAGCACAAATGATGAGAACTTTAGAATGATCTGAATTTTACAGATTCATTTCAATATGAGGATGAATCACATCCAGTTAAGTATATAATGACAGAAGCATTCGTGCATTGCAAAGATGCTGGTTCCTAAGCTCCTTCTTTTCTTTCTTCCCCCCTCCCCCCTCCCCACCACAATATTCGTTAGAAAGCAATAGCCCAGGCTAAAAAAAAAAAATTAAATTAAAAAAAAAAAATTTCTAAAACAATGTCAAAACCCAAGACCACAGGGGATGCAAACAGAAACATTACACATACATACCTGAAAAAGTTCACAATACTGGTGAAGCTTCCTGATATTATCATTATTAAAGACATACCAGATGTAAACAGCAGAGCAGGAGAGGGTGTGAGGCATCGCACATGAGCCATAGACAGAATGTCTGGCTGAAAGCCAAAGCAAAACAATATCCCATCATATCACGTACTCGGAGAGCCTTACTCACCCCCTCAGCTGCTGGTGGGAGCTCTGCCTGCAGCCAGAGCCACCCATAATCATCAAATAAGCATCATAATATAAAAGCAGTTCAGCTCTGAGGAGTGTAAACATGGAAACCCCCCTCAAGGATATTTTTATTGTGTCTCACTGATTTCCTATCGTATTTGCTCAGCTTAGGCAGACAAGATGAGGTTTTCAAGCTACCAGTGCGACAGACTAAGGCTGAGCCACACCAGAGCTTTCCTCCTCATCATCAGGACTTTGTGCATGGTCCCACTCTTCTGCCCTCTGTCACATCTCTCTTGGAGTTGACTTCTCTTGGGCTGACTGGAAAACAAGACGAGGACTACTCCTGAAACATTTATGCAACTAACCACAAAGCAAAACAAGATTTGTTCCAGAACACTGAGAGAATTGCTAGCCTTTTTATTGCTTGGTTCATTGGGAAAGTTTAATTAGAAAAGTTTCTTTTTTTTTCTTTTTTTATTTCCAACCAAAATATCATGCAAGGACTTCTGCTAGAGCTGAGTGTCTGAGAAAATGTGTAAGTGTTCAGGTCTTAGTCTGGTATGGTCAAATTCAGACCATCTGTGAACTGTTCAGCACAGAGCTTGCCACGATACAGCACTGTCATCAGTAAGAGAAGACATGGAACCGGTAACCACCAACCCAGTCATCTCCACCAGCCTGGAGCCTGGGCATTCATCTACATAGAAGCTTCCCTCCTGTGGACAAGGAGTGGAGCTGGTGCAGAGTGGTATCCTCTGCAACTGAGAGCAGAAGTGCCAGATGCTGTGGGGAGGAAGGACCAAAGCAGCAGACAGGTCCATGAGGAACACAACATGCCTGCTCAAAACAGAGGAGGACAAATGCAGCTCTGCTGAAGCACTAAGGAGAAGAAGTGTGGGTAGGTGTGGGGGTGTGTGTCAGTGGATGAGGGCGTCTATACCAGGAGCTGGAGTGGGGCAGTGGCCATGGGGACTTGTATGCCCAGGTACCAGCAGCTGGAGAGACTGGGATCCAGGGGCAGCTACTGGGCAGACTGAATGTCTGAGCCCAGCTGCTGGAGGCACCCGCATTGTACATATGTTTATGCATATATTTCCCACTAACAGACCCTGATCAGCCAGAGAGGGGAACAGGATGAGGCCCTTGGTGCTATTTGTGCCAGTGTTTTTGTGAGTGCTGAACGCATCTGTATATGTATGTATACATGTATATATATAGAACACTTGTTTGTGTGTGTGTGCCTATTGGGAATACATGCTCAACTTACCAGTTGGACCAGGCAGCACGGAGCTGCAGCAGCCTGACCTCCGTTGGGCTGCCAGATTTGGCCCCACTTAACAAAAATAACCCGCCTAACAAAACTGCTCCACTCTGGTGAGACCCCAGCTGGAGCACTGCGTCTGGCTCTGGGGGCCCCAGGACAAGAAGGACATGGAGCTGTNGATGTAAGGCTTAATGTCACCTTGCAATTGCTATGAAGCTTGAAGAGCAGAGATATCCTACACATATATGAACTGGACTACCCCATGGGAAGTCTGGAACACCCCTGAGACAAGCTTGCATAGTCAGTATTGCCTGCAAAGGCAGCTTGCAGTGCTGGGCTCCCTTCCCAGTGTGAGCAAGGGTGCCTTACAACACGCCAGCACAGCCAGCCCCCCTCCCTGGCAGGTATATTGGCTAGGTCAGCCCAGAGCCTGTGCCAGAGGCTCCAATACAGCAGTATTTCAATTGTTCATCTCAAAGCTGTTCTTAAAATTCAGTATAGATGTAATTATGTATCTTTCTGAAATTACGTGGCTGAAGACGACGGTCAGGAGACAACATATACATTACATTTGAAAAAGATGGGGAAGAAAGTGTTTGAGCAAGAAACCGCTGAAGAGCTATCGCTCTACCAGCTGAACAGACACGGTCTTTTCCTCTCTGCTTTAGTGTCACAAGAAGGTAAAGTTGCTCTAAGCAAGCCAGACCCCCTTTTTTCATCCTTACCATATGGCCTTCCCTTGCAGCAATGTAGCACACACGGCCTCCGCTAAAGAACGTGCCGTTTGATGAACCAAACGTAGACAGTGCCACCGACAGGGAGATGAGCCATGCCCAGCTGCCCAGGACTTTGTCCCTGAGGTGGGAAAGAGTTCACAGCATAACATTCAGCTTGTAGATGTATCAAATACTCATTGTAGAACCAGACAGGTTTCTTCCCTCCATTATTCTCACCGAAATTTTTTCCAAAGCTTTTCTAATGATTTAAAGCCTCCTCCCAGTTCCCATGATATTTAGTTGCTAGTAACTTTGTCTTGTACAGAAAAGGCAACTTTTCTTCCTGCCTGGTGTGTACATATCTACATCCATCTACACTGCAACAACGTACAAAGTTGTCACAACAGGTAAACCCTCCTTTTTTGTGTGCAGATGCTGCAGTGCGAACCCTGGAGATATTGCTATTGCAGCCAACAATGTTAGCTCGGACACCGCAGAAAAACCAGCTGACCTGAAGAAATACCCTGCATCATAACCTCTTCCCCAACACACATAAGAACGTTGCCCTTTAATCCCGTGTGCACGTAGTTCTGCTACTCTGTGAATCGGGCTTAAGCCAAAGCAATTGTTTGAATTCCAGAAGTTTGGTTCTAAAACATGTTGAGACATTTATGGTTTGCTTTCTCCATAACAGAAGAAGTAGCAGGGTTACAAAGGGAGTTCGAGGTAAATATTTGGAAGATGTGATAATCTTCTTACCTAAAAGTGAAGCTTGTCTTTGGGAATGAAGCAGCATGAAGAATATTAATTGAGTAATAAGTGCTGGTGTTTAGGGTAATTATCACATACATGTACACACAAACACAAACACACTGTTCATCTAATTGGCAAAAATCCAAAATTCTAAAGTTTTTTAAGAACACTTTGTATTTCCATCTGAATTGTACAGCTTTAAGCCATATGTACTCTTTTTTAGTATCCCCTCAACCAAATGTTCAAAAATCAAGAGTTGGGCTTTTCAAAGTCATGGCAGGAGCTTATCTACCACAATAATTTATAATTTGTAGTTTAGAAGCTTATTATCTGGGTTTTAGTCCTTCAGGCTTCAAGTTATTAAGCTACTTGCAATAACCAGAACTAAATTTTTTCCCTTTTCCAAAATGCTGGAATCTGGGCATCTCCTATGATCATGCGACTCCATAACCACAAAATCTCAAGGGAAAACAACATATATAAAAAAATTATTAATAAAATCTTTAGCAATTGTGTATTTTGCATTTATGAGATTGGTGCTTTGCTGTTTGGACCCTGAAAATGAACTACAGGGGCTACCGAGAGTAACTTCTCACAAGCAAACTGAGATCTGCAGTTGCTGTAAAATTACTGCCATCAAAGAAACGCTGGGGAGAATTTCACGAGCTCCTTTTGTGGCTGTACCTGTCACCACCGAACAATGTTTCTTTCTGGCAGTTTTCTTTTTATATGGGGAATAAATGCATTTAAATGTTCTATGTCCTCCTCTGGCTTCTTTATATTCCTCCCATCCTTCTCTAATGAGCAGCTGCACCTCGTGCTCTGAACCACAGCCATTACACCCTCCTCAGCCTGTGGCTATCTACCTCTCCTCCAGGCTTTTGAGTGCCCAGCTTTCTGGTTGCTAGTTCAGTGTTTCTTCCTGAATTGCGCTCTCGGGGTGAAAAGGTTAATCAGGCAGGAAAAGGAGATGTGTTAAAAAGTAGGAAGCTCACAAATAACTTGTTAATCAGGAATGATGGGAAAGGAAGTGCAGAGAAAGTTCATGACGCTGCAGGTTAGTGAGGCTTTGTAACCTGTTCAAACAAAGCGCTAGACCTTTAAAAGCTCCTGCTTATAATGACATGAAAGGCCATTAGAGAACACATCTAGCAAGAGCTCAGTCACACCTTCAAACTGGAGATCTTGTGAAATGCACACAGAGGCAAAGCTGCTGATGGTTTTTTTTTAGGAAGAGGATGAGCAGCAACATTATCTCTGGATATAATGTGTCATCGTTTCTGCCAGACGACTCATTTAGGGCTATCATGGATTCTAGGTCTTTAGAAATATTTAGACTGAGGCTGGATGTTCTGGTGGAACATCATCTGGTTAGAAGTCGATGGCACCTACATCTCTTATGATGGTCCCTTCCTTCTCTTCCTAAAATCTTTGTCCTGCACCTTTTTAATATCACCAAACACTTCAGGTTGATGGAAGGTCCAAATAGTTTCTGTGCAACTCTGGAAAAGCACAAGCCAACTTAAAGATACAGCTACCAAAGGATACAAAACACCTCTCCCCCTCAAAGGATGTTGTAGACATCAGTGTCATTTTCCATTCCCCCACAGATGGAGAAACTGAACCAACACACTCTGGTTTGGTCTGATTTCCAGGTGCTGAGCAGACAGGATTCACCCAGCTGGTTCTTGTCTCACTCCCAAAACACTGCCCCTGTGTTAGTGGGGCAGCACATTGTCTTCTCCACTTTTCTGAAAATATCTAAAATGTAGGGTATCTCCCAGTTCCCAGGTTTGGGTATGCACCACTGCATCCTCACTGTCTGTAGGGAGATGCTCCTGGTGTGCACTTCATCCCCTCTTTACAGCCACTTTCCATTGGGAAAAACATGGGCTGGTGGGGAGCCACAGGCTCCCAGTGGGGAAAAAATGGGAATGGGGAGTAAAGGGTGTGCAGAACACCCTGTCTTGGCAGCTGAGGTACACCTTGGAGACCATGGGCCAGGTGGGCCTGGTCAGCCTTAGCCTTTCGTGGGGGAAGGCTCTACACTGCCCTGAAGGTGACAGAGCGGGGACTGGCAGCGTGCTGCCCTGCAACATGGCCCAGATGGGTCTCCCTTGGAGTGCTGTCATTCCCACGTGGAACAGCACTCGAACCTTCTGAAACTCAGGTGACAACTCGTATTTTACAAGACTGCACTGGCTGTGTTGCCACGAGCACAGCTCACCCCCAAGTGACGGCCACAGCTCCTGAAGACAGCAGTTCAGATGGAGTCATGGCTGCTAAGTAGCTTACATTTACCAGCAAATACAGGCACGTAACCAAAGGAATGGCAATCATCACAGCTCTGGGAAGGGTCACCTGGAAAAGAGATGACAAGAGTGTTAGGGGCAGCACATTTATGCCTGCACTGGGCTTTTTTTGTTTGTTTTGTCTTTGCCACCACCCACGTCTCTCATTCAAACTCCTTTGCTCACTAAGCTTTTCCACAGAACAAGGCTTAGATCCAAACTCACATGGCAGCTTTTACACCAGCCTCCCAAAGATGTCAGGCAAACAGTGAGGTGGTACATTTCAAAAGCCAGTCTTTAAAAACAACCTATCAAACAAATCTTATTCAAAAAGACTTCAGTTCATAGCTGCCCAAGATGTCTGTTGCTTCATCAGACTTCTTAATTACTTTAATATTAATTTATTTGTTAGGAGTGTGTTATGTCTCCTGGTGTGCTGCATCTTCCCATGAACATCCCACTGACATGGATGAAGTACCAGTGTGTGTTGCATCACATTGAACTGCTCTAAGGGCTAAATCAAAGCTGGGCAGCACAAGGGAAATTCGGTCTAGGAAGGAATTATTTTTTTCCTTCCTAGTGACAGGATGCTATCTTGGAACTTCATGAGCCATTTTAAGGCTCAATAAAATCAGCAAACACTACCTTATACAGCTGAAAGCACTGGAAAAAAGCAGTAGGGTGATCACAGCGCAACTGTATACCTATAAAAACTTGAAGTATCACTTTTTTTGTGTTCCTCATTCCCACCGTAGGACAAGCTAAAGCATTTCCTTATGTTGTTGCCTCCACCCTGCAAGGGTCTGAATATCAGTGCTCATGGTTCCATGGGACAGTGTGCCACATGACGCTAGGATCTTTGCTACCATTTAGATTAATATTTAACTGTAATTATATTTTTTCATCTAATCTGTAAAATCTTGTGTGCTGCACTGGTAGAAAACACACTCCATACACTCTGCACTCACCTAGCTCTTTCTAAAAAAGGATTGTTCACTGCTGTGGTGTCTGATCTGTGAAAAGAGGTAATTTGGCACAGAGAGGGCTGATGTGAGATGCAAGTGAGCTACTTCAGTGCCCACAGCATGGACAGAACAATGCCTAAAAAGTAGATATTCAAAGACAAGGGTCATTCAGAGAGTTAGGTTCCCTCTCCAGTGAAGCTTGGCTTGCTCTGAAGTTCCTCTCCAAGCAATGAGGAGAGATAAGGGGTTTTTTGATGCATAAGTTATGGATCAAGTGTCTTAGGGAATATGTGGTGTTAAGAAACCTTTACGGATGATGGTGAAGTGAATGCTTTTCTATGGAAATCAAGGTGTCTAGAGTGAGATCCTCTGAACAAGAAGACAGAACTTCATCCCCAAAGCATCCAAATGCTGCCTAATAGCTTTTTTTCCAGTCAATGGGGTATTTTAGTGTTTTCTTGTAGGTAGGCTGTTATTTTGCTTAGAGACTTCTTATTATCCTTTCTGGTCATATTCATAGGTGTCCAGCCCCAGAAGACATAACAAACCAGGAGGAAATTTCAGTAATCTTTCCTCAATGCTCTAATCTTGATTACCCCTCTTAACACAATCATAGATAGAATCAAACATCTTAGCAGCAGGATTAAGTAAAACCCAGATCACTCACCTCAGGTTTCTTCAGTTCTTCAGTTACATAGTTCAGGTTGTTCCACCCATCATAGGACCAGAGTCCCTGGTAAAAGGCCACTCCAACTGCCCCAATACCTGCAGTCGTGTTTTGAAAAGCATTTTGAAAACTCTGAGTTTGTCCTTTGGCAAGCAGCACCAATCCACCCACCACGATCACCAGCAAAGCCAAGAGTTTGGCAGCTGTAAAAATGTTCATAATAGACGTCGCCAGCTTCACATTGAGACAGTTGATGATAGTTAAAAGCAGGATGCAGGCAGCAGCTGTACATTTGATGACAACCTGTGGAGATGAGCATCCTGGGTAGAACGGTGCAACGGCATATTCAGCAAAGCTCAGACAGACAGCTGCCAAACCAGCTGGTCTCACCAGGATAACAGAAGTGTAGGCAAAAAGGAAAGCAGGAAAAGAACCAAAAATCCTCAAGATGTAAATATATTCTCCTCCAGACTCTTTAATTATTGTTCCAAGCTCAGCATACGACAAGGCTCCAAACATAGCCAGGAGACCACAGGCTGCCCAGATAAGCAGGCTGCTCGCAGGACTCCCCATATGATGTAGCACCCACTCAGGGGACATAAAGATCCCTGAGCCTATCATGGTGCCTGCAATTAATGACACTGAGCTAATCAGGCCAACCTCTTGCTTCAGTCTTAATTTCTCCTTCCCTTCACTCAGATCTGCAGATGAACGAGGTGAATCTGTTGTCTTCCTTTTCCTCATTGTGGAAATGTTAGGAGATGTTGCTGTTAGGAGAAAATATGGAATAAGACTGAGGCATTTGAATAAGGACTGTCTCAGGCTTTTAGGGTAAGTTAATAATTACAAAAGTCATGCTGAACACTGTCAAGAAATACAAACTTACCTTCTACCTTTTGCATTCTTCCCTTACCCAACTTATCTTCATAGTTTATTATGACTGCTGAGACTGATTATCTTTGACTCTCACTGCAAGCAGTTGTAATGATAGCATTCAGCAGCACCTCAGAATCACTCTGCACCTTACTGGATTGTGTCCCTGATTACCCCTCCTTTAAATTATGCTTCAAAGGGCATCTGAAATAAGGATTAGGTGAGCAAAATCCCCATGCAAATATGTACTTTATTCTTTGATTAAAAGTCAACACTCAAGCACCTGCTTTAGCGCTCATTCATATTTTCATTCCCCACTACAAAGCGATCAAACAAGCCTGTCACCCAACACATTATGGCTTTGCTCAACAAGGAACACTTTCAGTGTCTTAATCAAAGACACGGAAATGTTCTGCTAAAAACAGTCTAGATCCTGGTTTTCTGCACAATAGTAGTGTTGTCCCAAAATCTGGGGTTTTCACCTGGTGTGCAAAAAGCCAATCAACACACAGAGTTGAGAAATTTGTTTTTATTTCTAGTCTGCAGAGTAGGGCACCAGGCATCTAACACCAGCCAGCACACCAAATGCATCCAGCGTTCCTTTTTTATAGTAACAAGGTGTAGCTGATTGGTGTTCTTAAACTTCCTTATCCACCTTTCACCTGGCCTCACCATACATATGCATTTTACTTTATGTTTCAAACATTTGGGGATGTCTTCTAATTAGCATGCTCATTATTCATGAAGAGGTGTACAATTTAGTATTAAAATCAATACAGGTTAGCTGAGGATACGCTATTTCTTGATACTATTCCAAGGCTAGATATACTTTATATATACTTACAATAGGGAAAGAATACCTTGAAGGGTCCTATTGTTTTTAATCCTTGGTCCATTAAGAGATCCTATCCTGGTTACTATAGTTTCAGAATATACTGTTAAGGGTACTCGAGGTGGCATAGACTTTGTACAGTCTTAACCCTTCTTTTTCCCTACATCAGTAGGGGGCAATTTTCAAATTTTAGAAAGTGCAGGAGGAGAAGAATAAAAAGGATACAATTATATTTTTATGGGCCCTTTTTGCCAATGGACATGAGGTATGCACATTCTTACCAGACCATGATCTTCAGAGGACTTTGTCACTGCTCATCATATATACATTTCAGTGCACACCCAAGAGAAACAGCAGAGGCACAAGCTTTTGGAAATGCCACTGACTGTTACTTAGATATCTAACACAAAAAATTTCAGACTTTGAGGAGGGTTCTACTATAAATCTGAATATTGTTACAGTGCATGAGGGTGTATGTTGTGATCTGTGATATGTACAAAGTATTGAGCAGACAGAAATGTCCATATGGATTCCTTTGAATTTAAACTAAACTTCACTGGCTGCAACTGTAAAGAAGGAGAGTTAGTGTCCTTGGTGGTCTCTTGCAGACTTCGGTTGTGAGAAATACCAGAAAACAGGAGTGAGACCTTCCTCAGCCCTTCATGGAAGCAGCAGACCTTGAATCTTTAAAAATATCTTTCTTCCTCAACCATTTGAACTTAAGAAAGCATGAACATAAACATATTCATGAATAGAAACAGAAAAGTATTTTTATTGTTTGTCTAAAAATTCCTTCGTCTCTAAATCATTTAGATTTCTCTTTCCTTGCATTTTTTTTTTTTTTTAAATCATCTCATTAGCTTTACAGTTTTCCATGGATAACTCTTGGACTCTTAATGAAACTCATGGACCTATATGAAAAACAACATTTACAAGTCACGTAATTTCTCATGCTAAGGAAAATAAAGTTGAACAAATTTTAGCATCGCAGTGAAAACCTTTTATTTCTTTAAAGAAGCAAAAAAAGAACTCAAATCTCATTGAAGAGTAGGTTTCTTTACAGTATAAATCTTATTAGATGAAGGAAATAATGAGAAAAGTTGGGGGTTGGTTGTAAGGCGATTCCTAACACCAACTCACTAGTATTCACTAGGAAATGGATCCCAGCTGGATTTCTCCTAATTCCAAAGTCACTTATAAAAATCCACAGCTGATCAAGCTGTAGCTTTAACAGAAGCAAAAGGTTACTTTATCTGTATCAAGTAGGTTTTTTAAGTCTTCCTAGCAGAGATGTGAGTTCTGGGAATAAACACATGCACCTTGTACTGCAAGGATGTGAGTTAATGCATTTCAAGTTAATGGTCTGCAAAGTGCTTGAGAACTTGGAAGGAGGCATCCCAGTAATGCAGAGCATTTTGTTTTAGTTCTACTAAGTGACAGTGCTCTTCTTGTTAGCTGGTTTAGTTATTAGTAGCGTATTCTTTTCAAAATTGCCAATCACAGTGTTAGGCAATGCCAGAATCCTTCAGAGGTCTAAAGGTCTAGTTTCTTCCTGCACTATAGACAATCTAGTTCTGTGTGCATCCATACAGTTATTATGTATACCAATCCTAATTGAAAACGCATTCACAAAATACAGTTAAATCAATATTAAAGGAAAACTTAATATGACTACAGGTAGTTAAGTATTCTTCTAGTAAGGTTACAGATATATTTCCATAACAGTTCTCCCAATTTAATGAAGGAGCTTCTTTTATGAAGTGTAAAGGCAAGGTTCTTGGAGGGTCTGAGAGGATCTTTTCAAACCTTTACAGTTCCTGTCCTAGAAATTAAGAACTTTTAATCTGATGTTGTAGAAAGAATCAGAATTTCTTCAAATTGGATCATGTAAAAAAAGATTTCTAGAAGACCACTCAGATAACAAGGATTAATTAACTGGTACATCAATAGCTTCAGTCAGTTCCTAAAGGGAGGTCTATTTCCAATCCCAGGATCATTGTTACTCAGTTCTAACTGCTTCTACCTAAAGTAGTAATGAATCTAATTAATCATGATAAGAACTTGAGGCTATTCCTGTGGAAGCTAAGAGAGTTTGATTGCTTTAGATTTTTTTTTTTTCCATTGACTTGGTTTTTTTTTTTTGACTGGTATCATCAGTAAGGAGCAGCCATAAGATATTTGAGTCAAATGCATTGTCACAATTATCATCTGTCAAAACTGGCACGTAGGTAAAAGGGCATCTCAGTGCTCCCTTTCAAAAGATGTGTATGAGCAGGACTAAAAATGAAGTACTTTCTTCTTCTGTGGAGTGGCAAAACTTTGTTGCTCAAGCTGTCACATAATAAATCCCCTGCCTAAACAACTCTCACTTTTCATTTACCTTTGACATTGCAATGGGTGGTTGCCATCTACTGGTCCCAAAACAATAAGGCAGCTTTGTCCAGTGACACATGGCTCACTCTGCATTTGGTTTTGGTATTTTCCATTACTGAGGAAAAAGAATCCCTACAACAAGTATCAGTTCTTCAATATTAAGATAACGTAAATAGAGTATACTCAAGTGGTGAATGAAAATTCTCCTTAATGTCCCTAGGGCTATTTTTATCTCAGCAATAGCTACAAGGACTGGAGAAAGCTAATTTAAGGTAAAGGCCAATGTCAGTGGTAAGAACTAGACAAAACATGTGGGCAAATATTTTGCAATATTTAATTTTAGGTCCCAGGAGTGGTATTTGGAACACAGTTATGGGCTTGCCTTCCCTGTCCCATGCTTGGGAAAGAGTTACAAATCTCAGAATGGAGATTAAAAATAACCCACAGTCTGAGGATGGAGTGGCCAAAGCCTTTGCCCGTAACTTTCTTTGGAGGTAGACACCAACATTATACTTAGAAAATTGTGCAGAGATTGAGATTTTCTTTTTTAAATAATAATAATAATAATAATAATAATAATAATAATAATAATAATAATAATAATAATAATAATAATAATTTGTATGAGATTAACTAAGGGTTAGAGAGTTTATCCAGGGCATGAGATGTGGGTTCAATGGCCTTCCCTACTTGAGAACATGGAAATGCAGAAATCCAAGTTGAATACCCTCACCTCCAAAATGCAGGGTTTGAGCTGCAATTGCAGACAGATCTTGGTACCTGCACTTGTGATGTAAGTAGAGATGCCTGCTTGAAAAGAGGAAGAAAATAAAGGTTAGGAAAGTGGAGCTCTGAAATAGGTCTTGAGCCCAGAAGAATAAATGGGGCAGGAGAAAGCATGTCCCAAATGCCCTGTGTGAAAACAGAAGGAAAGAGGTGCCTGCCTGAAGAAGGGGTGTCCTGTGGTGTTTGACTCTACCTCCCCAGTGCATCCTGGTTCTTGTCATATCTGAGCCCCCAAATGGCACAGCTTCAGGCATCCACCCCGTACACCCAAGGGCCAGCAGCGTTGGATTGCCACCAAGGGACCAGGGCCCCCAACACGCCTTGCAGCAAAGAAGCTCTGGCTGGGAATGTAAAAATACCAACGTGAGCTGTAGCTAGCAAAAAAAAAACCCAAACAACCCAGCTTGGGCTACTGGCAGGAGAATGGGGGGAAAAAAGGCATTTCTGAGGATGCATGACAGCCCTAGGCTTCACAACAAGAATTATCACTAAAGTGGAGTTTGTTTACGTTTGGACAGTAACTGCCTTTCCCTGTTACGTTACAATAGCTGACCTCAGCCCAGGGGATTAAGAAGGAATCTAAAAAACAAGAACTTACCGTAAACTGAGTTAGTGCTTCCTGTCTGGGTCTGCAGGCAGCCTGCAGCGGGGCCGCAGGAAGGTGAGCTAGAGGCTCCCCGCTCTCGCTCAGCAAGGGCTCAGCTTATTCTGGTTCTGCAACTATTAAACTTTGAAAGATTTCCTTTTGGTTTACAGATATTCTGCATTAAAACGTATTTGGTATCCCACATGTTGCCAATCAGATAGCGAATATTTTGTTTAGCTATCTCACTGTAATCAGGAGGAAGCTACTAGTGTTGTACTGCACGTTCTCTGGGCTGCGCCATGGAGCTGGGCATAGGGCAGTTACAGTCCCACTCTTACACGTTGCATGGGTGTACTTTTACATACAAGAACTGTTACAAAAAGTAGTGATGGAATAACACAAAGTATGAAGAACAGCTGAAAATAAAATAATTACAACTTTCATGAGTACTAGTCCCAACCACTGCTTGGAAAAGTCAAGAGATGTGACTTAAAGTTCAATTTTCAAACATTTTATTTTATTAGAAATATAAAATAATTATTAGAAAGGTTCATAATAAAACTAGAAAAGATAATGCTGCTTCTGATAGGATTAGAGTAGCATTCTGAAGCTAAACAGTCAAATAAGGATTGCATTTTTACCGCTAGACACTGCAAATGTTAGAAACCAGTACAAGAGAAGATACTAAGTGAAGAAGATCTCAATCCTAAGACTGAGAGCAACAGAAGAGTATCCATACAAATGTTTATTCCCCAGTCTGGTGGAGCAGTGACTTCACTAAAAAATAAAACAACTCCCAAACCAAAAACCAAAACTACAAAAACTCAGGTCTTAGGCTGACGGCTCCAGGATTCCACATTGTGGCACTGCAGGCAGCTGCTGTACCAAGCGCCATTGCTACATTTTCTTTCACCCACTGAGGAAACATTATATAAATGTATTCCTTCATTCCTGTTTACATCCATATTTCCTGGTTTTATGGCTATATATATATACACACACACAGAGTGTATATATGTGTGTATATACACACCATTCCTAACTTGTCCTGTTTTCTTTGTCCTTTCTTAGCAGTGCTTTAAATCAGCCTCAACAATTTCTTTGCATTTGCTTGTGCTCTTAAAAGAACTCCTTCTAAATTTTGGAATTAATTTTTAATTTATTTAAATTCAACATTGGATTATCTTGTCCTATATGGAGTCTGTTTTGCGGAATCATTACGAAATGAATGCTCTCGTTTTAAATACCAGAATACAAATAAATATTTTCATTAAAACTTGCTACCAAGCAAGACAAAAAATAGAATTAAAACATGATTACATTTTCAACTGTGAAATTCTGTTTAATCAGTGAAATGTATTCCTACATTTATGAGTAGATGTCTAATAATATTTTCACTAACACTACATAATTGTGGGGTTTTTTAAAACAAACTTTTACAACACATGCTTGGAGCTTAACCTATAACTTTACATTCACTGTGTCAAGTATCATTCTATAATAAAATAGCATCCTCTGTATGATGCTTGTCAAGAACATCATAATGCTGGCACAAATAATTCCAGTTTTTCTTAGGTGAAAAGGGGACATAGTAACTGAAGGTACTTACCTTAGTGCCTTAAAGATTTCACCAAAACTCATACCTACATTTTAATGAAACCCTGGACCAGAAGTGATGTTTCAGGCCCACGGAAGGCAGCTCCACTCCCCAGCCCACCCCACCGCTGCCACGATAGCATCTTCCTTCCAACGACCCAGACAACCGGAGGGCTCTTTGCCCTCCTGTCTCTTTTCTTCTTAATCGCTGGGGCAAAAGGGAGGGAGCACCCAGCTTCGGTAGCGCAGCAGAGCACGGGACCTGCTCTACTACTAGGGGACTGTGAAAAGCACTCAGAACAATAGCCAGGAAGAAAAACAGGGTAACGTTGCTTGCACCAGCTCATGCAAGCTTTGTGGGCTGCCTCTGCCTGTTTGCTTTCTCCCGGTCACAGTATGAAGTGCAGGGTGGGGCTGGGTAGGTTTATCCCTGCATGGCACCGACTGCTGCCAACGCGTGTGGGGCAGGTCACTCTTCCACTGCTCTTCCCCTACGCTGGGGTGGGATGTGCTTCAGCATGCAGCCAGGGCCAGCATGAGGTCAGGCTTTGCCCCTACGTGCCCAAAACTTTTCCTTTGGATGAGGCTTTGGGCAACGTGATCCAGTGGAAGATGTCCCTGCCCGTAGCAGGGGGGTTGGAACTAGATGATCTTTGAGGTCCCTTCCAACCCAAACCATTCTGTGATTCTTTGTGGGGTAGGTATAGGCTGTACCATGGGCTCTGGGCCTTACCTAGAGCACGGTGAAGTTGATCTCCTGGGATAAGCTTAGTCAGGGACAAGGGTGCTCAGCCTGCCGTTACTGCCTAGCTTCTCAAAAAGGGATTAATTTTAACACTCTGTTTAATTATAACCCCACTTGGACTCTGCCAAACATCAAGGGAAAAAAACCAAAACTATGTTTGCCTGCAAAAGTCACACAGGTTATGACACTTTTATGTCTCTGGCTGGAGCTTTACAAACTTGTAACAAACGTGTGTTTTGCACCTAGTGCTTCATCTCGTACAATTTTACCAACAGAAAAACTAATGATGGCAGGAAGACAGTGATGTGTTGAGATTGTAATTACTCCCATCTGTATGCTTTGGTTGAAGTTATAAATAGATATGAATAAAAGGAAGGATGAAATGGATTACACATCTTTTCTTGGCCTTCCAGGGGAAGTATGTGTGGGAGATGGGGACCAGCTTTCAATTCCATTTGGTAAATTTTCATTTGAGATTGTATGAAGAAAAGAAGTGTGCTTAAAGGTTTGGAGGACTCTTTCTGGTCCTGGATCATAGCTTCCTAGTTGCTCTTGTCAGTGATGAAGTCAGCTGACAGATTAACAACGTAATGATGATGTCCAAGAATCAGTCTGAAACAGTATTGTTCTCTTGAATGCAAAATGGATGAATCTACAGATGTTGTCTCCTAATTCTTAGCCCTTAGCCAAAATGAGTGGAAAGGCACTCTTATTTAAACATACAAACTTCCTGTTTTGCAGTCCACTGACAGGATGTATTACAAAGGAAGAAGAAGTTTTCCAGCTGAACTGGATTTCCGCCTGGAGCCAGCTCAAGCCAGTAGGCAAAGCAAGCCGCAGGCTGTGGCCTGATGCCTACTGTTCCTGTGCCAGGGAAACGGGAATTGCTTATTCCCATTTGAACAGCTCATCTCTGCTTCCCACTTGCAAAGCTCTTTGCTCCCAGTGTTACAGGAAGAGCAAAGCTATAGCTGGGTGAGTGGTGGGTTTCTCCCGCAGCAGCTCCTGCAGAAAAACAAAGTGCTGCTCTTCCTTCTCACCGTGGCTTTTCTATTTTCTGCTACGGACGCAGGCTCACCCTTGGGCCCCCACCCCAGCGCTGGGGGGTGCGGATGCACAAACGGCTGTTGGGCCCTGATAGGAGATTAGCTGAAGACAGGGGTGCTGTACTGCAAGGCAGGGAGAGCTGACTCGGAAACAAAACTTGAATTTTGGCAATATTTTAAAAAATACATTATTTCAGCTCAATGAATTTTTTGTTTTGTTCCGTGTTTGACTAACTGCCTAGGAAGAGGGATGCATTGGAAACAGAAGAGGTATTTTAGAAGTCTGTAAATAAAATTAAAGGTAAGCCCACATATGTATGAACACACTGCTGCTATTTATGTAATACTTTGTGCAATACATGCATAACATTGACACCTACTTTTCAGTATTACAGTGCTCAACCATTTTGTTTATGCTCAGGAAGCAAGCTAGCATGTCCCTTCCTGAACGTATCGCTGGCACTGTACATGCACTGCGCTACGCCTTGCTGCTCTGAAGGCATGTTTGGCACTGAATAAGGTTTGGGTTCTCTGTGTGGAAATGAGGGCCAGTGGGTATGTCTTCATGCTATAATGGTGAGTCAGGACAGGAGTCTTAATGAGCTCTTAATGAGCTATGTCACGTTTCGGTATTCAGTTGATGTGTCCAGTCCTGTAGACGTATCTTGTTGCTTGTGGTCAGCCCCCTTGACACTGTGTAAGAACAGGAAATTCTGGGGAGCTTCAGGTACGATTAAGATAGAAAAGAAATATATAGTCTAGTGATAACATCACAAGAGCAGAGATGACCACAGATGTTCAATGCTACCCTAAGCAAAATCCACTTGGTGCTGGGCTGCTTCTTTGAAGCCCTATCAGAAGAACCTGGGCAGTAGAAGGATCACTATTTCATACAGCAATAAGTAGAAGGGTGTTGATGAGCCTCACATGAGAGAAATTATATAAGCACAAAGTACTGTTGCAGATCTTTCTTCTAGTTTATCCTCTGTACTATGGCTCCTCATTTTTAAAAATACAGAGAATTTCTAGTCCATGCAGGCTAAGTTGGTGAGACTTTATGCAACAAAATTAAAACTTCTGGATATGCTTTTAGGATTCTTAGAATGGTTTTCCTTAAGAGAGAAAAAAAATAATCCTGCATTCTTCCCACTCTTCTTTGTTCTGATATGGCTGAAACTATCTTCTAAGTGTGAAAAAAAAAAATACTGCCTTTTATTCAGAGCTCTTGTGATCACTTCCATTGCCTGGGATATCTCTTTGAACTTTTTTCCCTTTTTAGAAATTTGAGTGTTTACTCATTACTGCTTAATGTATGAAATGAGTGAAAATCAATTTGATGCTCATCTTTGAGGTTCCCTTCTTTGTACTGAGTATAATATGCGATCTTCAGTTCTAAGAGCCACAGTCTGCATTCAGCATGAAGAGTTCCTGGAACTGAATTCTCCACTGGAAAGAAAAATATACTTCTGTTGAGACACACAGGCTTTTTTCTTAAGATAAGCATTGATAGCCACTCTGTTGTGAACAAAGTGAATGTGAATTTAAAAAACAGCTGGCGTTATCTCTGGCTTTGCCACTCCAAAGCTATTCACATTCATGGACATGAAGTGATGCCATTACTTACTCTTGCTCTGTTACAACGGCAGTCTCTGATGGTTGTGACTCTGAGGTATGTTTATGAAGCTTGTTTATACCTCAGCCAATTATGAGGAGGTGAAGGACTCAGGGACAAAAGCCATCTTGCCGGTGAAACCAGTCTTCAGCTGATGACACCTTGCCCTTTTAGCACAGACTAACGTAGCACAGCACTTCCACGAGTGACACTTCTTTCTTGGGACCTGTTCATGAAGATATGTGCTCCAGGTGTCCGTTCCCTGACACCTCCTCTCATGCATTTCCTTTAAACTTCTTGCAGAACAGCTTCTTTGGAAAAGCTGATCATCTTGACAGGAGCAATTACCATGTAACTGAATGGCAAGTCAGCCTCCCCACATTTTAAAACAGTAGTATAGTAATGAGTAAGTCTAAAAATGGGATTAGTGACAAAATTTATTATAATTCAGCTGTGAATCTTCTGTTGGTCCTAAACTGAAGTGTTCTCATTTGTACTAGCTCTGTATGTTACGCCAGTTGCTAGCTAGTCCAAAAAAAACCCCAGAATAGATGGTCCTCCTTGAAGAAACTTGCAGTTGCACAGACAACAAATGGAAACAGTACCACAATTTTCAGCAATAAAGCAGACTGAGCTTTTCAGCACACTGAAATCCTGGCTGTTTTCATATGATTTTACAGGAATCATACTAAAGGAAGGTCTTTCTGTACCAGTTTGTGTGTTCAATGGGAAATCTGAAGGAGGCTAAGGTATCTCAGAAGAGTTCTTCCCACACATGGGAAAAAAGCATAAAGATGTGTAGTTTTAAACACCAAAATTGGGCAATGGATGCAGTCACATATAGCGGGCTAAACGTTTCTGTATCAGAAAAGGGTTGAAGCAGGAGTAGGCTGTGAAGCTTGTAGGAATTAAGGCAACAGCATCGGTACAATGAGATGCGGCAGCAGGAGGTGAGCTAATGAGCAGGTTATGAGGTCAAAAGCAATGGAAGAGTCAACCCTGAGCTGGCATGGTGAATGGTTGTGGCAGGGAAAGGCTGTGCTAATGAAGCAATGGTGGGGCGCAAGGATGCGTGAATGGGAAAGTCCCTCTATACCAAGAGTCTGTGGCTTGTAAGCACATTTCTCTGGCTAGCAGAGGCTAGCCAAAGGGGCCGCTTGGCCCACGGGGCCAGAGTTCTTATCTCAGTAAACATTCCTACGTGTTACGGTCACTGCTGGCCTAAAGCATAAAATACCAACCGATTCCTACAGCAATGCATTTAGCAGCAAGCCTTGTGAATGCAGATTTCAGACTAATTGATTTTTTAATGTCTGTTGTATGTCTGTTGACAAAGTGGAATCCAGAATTGTGCATCAGGTGCCTAGATTTGCTACACAGTATGTGGGAAAATTACTAACTTCAGAACGGGATCTGCTTCTATAAATGCATGAAATGTATGTCCTTAGATGTAGGTAACCAGGGACATGCTAAGGATATAAACCACCATTCCAGGGCCCTACTCTGGAACACAAACAGCTGTAATTACTTCCGAGCTGCAGTGCTGTCTTCCTGTGATGGTGGCAGGTGAGTAACTGCAGCTGGTATTTCAGAGAACTGAGCAAGGCTCACCTATTTATGACTGCTCCTCTTAAGCAGTAAGATGGTAGTTAGACCGGGGATTAGACTGAGGGTAGTTAGACTTAGGGGTTGGACTAGAAGATCATTAAAGGTCCCTTCCAACCCAAACCATTCTACAACTCTATGACTGCAAGGCCAGCAAGGCCATTAAGTAGATCTTCCCTGTGAGGGTGGTGAGGCACTGGAACAGGTTGCCCAGAGAAGTTGTGGATGTTCCCTCCCTGGAAGTGTTTAAGGCCAGGTTGGATGGGGCTTTGGGCACCCTGGTCTAGTGGAGGGTGTCCCTGCCCATGGCAGGGGGGTTGGAACTAAAGGATCTTTAAGGTTGCTTCCAACCCAAACCATTCTGTGATTCTATCATTCTATGAAGATCTTGAATTCTTCTCTGCAGAACAGCCCAGCTGCAGCATAGGGCAGCCAAAGTAGTCTGCTGATTTTTGGGACTCTCTCTAAGGAAGTCAGACCTGTGAATCTTGAGCAAAGGAATGAAATGTGGGTGCTCCCCAGTCCTGGAAGTGAAGGAGGTAGCACACTTGGTTTTAAAAGAGTGCAACCTTTTGTAGGTCTCTGCGTCTCTTCTGGAGATGCTTTGAGAAGGTCTACCACATCTAGGTTTTTTTCTTTTCCATGGAGGAATACCTTGGTTTTAATTAACACAGGTTAATTATTTGCTAGCCTGATAGATCTAACAGCACTGTCTGTCAAAACTGCTGGGAGACATGGATGTCATGGCACAGCAGGACAAATTTTGTTCATGTAGAGAGTTTTATGTCCCAAAGTTTGTGGCTTTAGAAAATACAGACATCTTCAGGATCAGACACTAGCTGAGGGGGGGTGGTTAGGACTGCAACTTTCAATTTCTGTGAGAGCTCTTCAATTAAGTCCCTTGCCCAAGGTCTCACAGGAAGACTGTGGAGGAAGGCAACAGCATCCAGGCTTTCCATGTCCTTGGCTACTGTTCTAAATTGTAGACTGTACATTTATTAAGTCACTTCTGGACTTTGCCTACACATACAAATCACAAAATGGTAATTTAGTATTTTTCATTGAGGATGTTTATTGGCAGAAAAAACAAAGTGTAACTGTGTTAATGGGGTTTATCAGAAACATTTGGAGTGCCAGCAGAGCCCAGTCAGCTGTTAACATCTCCTTAAAAAAGGAATAGCTAGGAAAAACATTTTGCAATGGAGTGATACTAAGTTAAACTATCTAAAGTATTGAGTACTTTTAATGTTTCCACTCAGAAGAAAGACTTTCCTTGAACTATTCTAGCATCAGCGAAAAACTTTAGTGACATTATTAAATTGTGAGGTATGTGGTGGTGGAAATTTTTATTTTTTAGAAAAATACTTTAGAAAATAACAAAGCAATTGTATTTCTCAGATTGAATCCCAAACTGATTGCACTTAAACGTTTTTCTGTTTCTACATCAGGTTGGGTTTTCCAGTACTGAGGAGCAGACCAAAGCAGAAATCCTTCCAGCTCATGCTTATCAAACACATGTTGAGTTCTTCCTGAACATTTAATGCTTTATACAAACATTGATCAGAATTATCCAGGACAAATGGGGTCCCCAAAAGCGTCTGAGCTGGAGAGCTGGTGTAACGTAGACCAGCTGCTGGAAGTGTTTGGGATGGCAGGGTTTTCTTCAGTCCCAGCCGGTCTGCCTGAAGGCAAGGGCTGAGTCTGAGGCTGTGACTTAGAGGCCTTCTCTCCTCAAGCGATCAAAGGAATTAGCGTTTCAGCCCTACGGCCTCCCTGGAGACAGCCAAAGGTGGCAGTGGGACAGGACACTGGGGATCACAGGGATTAGCCACGCAAGCAGCAGCAGACCGCAGGCATCTGAGTACTTAGCTGACTACCATTAAGCTGAAAAAAATAATTTTAATTTCTTGGGAAAACATTTCTATCTTTATCAGGAGCTGGGAACTTTCATGTTTTTAACCAAGTCTATAAATACTGAAAACAGTGAGGGTTTTTTCCTTTGAGACATCTCTATTTTTAAGATCGCAGTCGGTAGTCACAGACGCCATCGCCACAACTGCTGCTGCTCGCGCACGTGGTATTCCTGCACCCCAACTCGCCTGGCCGTACCCCGCGCGAGTCCCCGGGGCTGGCAGAGCCTGACTCCTTTCTGCCTGCAGAAAAAGCGGCTGGCAACGCCGTTCTGAACAGCTGCCGCAGGACCGGTCACCGGGTTTTGGCTGAAGGTCTGATCCGCCGATGGCATCTGCCTGCCGGCTCCTGAAATGGAGTCAGAACTGGTAAAAAGGCAAAATAGCAGATTTTCTTGTGAAATCCGTATTTTAAAATGTCACTGACAGGCAGAGTTCCCTCTTTTTTTTTTTCAGGGGCTGCTAAATAAGAATTTATGCTCATATTGAGTGAGGCTACAAAACCCATCACAAACAGTGTTTACTCGCATCCAGTACAGTATTTACCAACAGCAACCACCCAGCTGTATCAGAGATCCTGTATTTAACTCTCTCGAGGGAAGGACATAACTCACTCTTTTCCCAAAACCATCACGCAGACTATAGGCACAGCAGTTAATTAGTAACTACGGTGATGCGTTTCTGTTTATTGTAAAAACAAGGCAACCTTCCCCGCGGGCAGTGCTGGGAGCGGAGCCCTCAGGAGCCACCCGGCACCCCCAAAAACGGGCCTCGCCTTCCCCTTTGTCTCCTCACCCCAGTCCTTCGGGCGGGCACCGCCTCCCGCCGCCACCCCTCCCCAAAGGCGAAAAATGAAAATGATGAAAAAAACCCAAACAAAACAAACACAAAAGCCGCGTTCTGACCGGTTTGTTTGCCGGAGGAGAAAGGACGGCCCTACCACCCCCTGCCCGCCCGGCGCGGCCGCGCCAAAAGGGAACGGAGGACAGGCGGGCGCTCACCGGCCGGCCGGCGGCGCATGCGCGGTGAGCGGCGGAAGGGGCTGGGGGCCACCGCCTCCCTCTCCCTCGCTGCCTCCCGCCCAGGCTGGGGCGCGCATGCGCTGTGGTGGCGGCAGGGGCGAGCGGCGGCGCGGGGGGAGGTTTGCCGCGCTCTCGCTGTCCCTCTCCCTCGGTGCGCGCAGGGCTCGCCCTCCCGCCATGTTGTTGTGAGGCCCTGGCGGCCGAAGGGGGGGAGGGGAGGCAGGAAGGAGAGGCGCCGAGAGGGAGGAGGAG
>VXBL01001368.1:39645-65686 GCA_013400195.1 Aramus guarauna
GGAACGGGGACTTGGGGAGCAGTTTCCATCCCAGCGGGGTGCGGGGAGCAGAGTTGTTTCCCGAGAGGAGTCCGAGGGGGGGTGGGGAAGGACCCTCGGAGGTGGACGGAGGCTCAGGTGGGGAGAAGTACCGGGGCGCGTACACGCGTGAGGGTGACGGGAGTTTGGGGCAGGCCCGGGGGGCGGACACACAGCGCTGGTGTTACAATAGGCTTCGGCGCGGCGTGCTGCGAGGCGCTGAGGGAGCCGGGGGACACGGGGGCGTCGTGTCGGCACCCCCATGGGCAGTTGTGTGCGTGCGGAATTTGGATGAAGTGGGCTTTGTTTAAATGTACCGAAAGCGTGAAAACTTGTATTATTATTTTTTTAAAATGCTCTTATGGATAATGACTGCTTTCTGAGGGTGGAGCGAGAAGGCCAAATGCTTTTGCTAGTTGATACCACACAATGAAATGCTAGGTTTTATTTTTCCTTCAAACGTGTCGGCGCAGACAATAACAAAAAGTTGAGAAAAATGCTAGCTGCCCTGAGTGGATCGTGCTTTCAACTAACAGCTTGGTTTTTAATCTCCTCGGCAGTCATTGTGCAAAAGAGATTTTTTTTTTGTTTTTTTGTTATTGTTCTCTTTCGTGTATTTCATAACCTCAGACTTTTAATTCCTTGAGAGAAATTTAATATACTGAGGACGCTTGCTATTCTTCTGGCTTGCTGTTTGAAGCAAGATGGCTTAACACCAAAATGTGTAGCATTTTTTATATGTGATGTGATAAAGAGGTTATATCAGCTGATTTTGGGATGCTTTTTTCTGAGTAATGTAGCTGTGCATGAGCTATATATAGGTCATTGGAAATGAGAATTGGTGAAACTTCTTACATTGCCTGATTGTTTGTCACTAGTATGCTACATGTTAACAAAATACTTTCAGATTTATTTTAGTTTCTCTTTTACTGAAGTCTTTGCTGCATCTCAACTAAGAGAGCAGGCCTTTTTAGTTACCATGAGTTGATGGTATAGCTGTTCAGGTATGTGGGATATGAATGCATTTGAAATATAATTACTACCCCATGTTACCATTTTTACATATAAAACAGTATTTTGTTATATTTGTTCAGGTCTAGGTTTAAAGCCAAATGTTAACAACAGTTGCAGTTTTGTTGAGAGGCTGAGAGAATTATTGTCTACCTTTCTCTGGTCTACAACTCAGTTTGTGTCAATGCAAATAAAAATGCTAGGTAGGTGGGAGAGGGAAACTCGAATACAAAGGGAAAGGATAATTTAGTAGTGGTGTAGTTTGGGCTGCATGTGTAGAAATGACATTAAATCACCTGACAGTTCTCTGAAGTGTTCAGAAAGTTGAAAATTTGGAATTTATCCCAGTAGAATGGTTAGTAGGCAAATGCGTGTGAGAATGCTTGATAATGCAGATTCTGCAGTTTATTATGTGGTTATTGCACGTAGGAACGTCCATGTTATTTGAATAGTATTTTTTCCCCTATTAGTAAGGAGTGATACTTTTTTCTTTAGTATTGCTCTGCAGGACTTAATATTTTTCTTCTGTGTTAGGGATATTGGCACAGTGCTGAGGCAATTATAATTGTATCTGGTATCATGATTGAGCTAACAGTGCAAGAAGCAGTTGCCTGAAAAAGTTGGACTTGCCTGTCTTTTGATGAGAAGATACCTCTTATTATGACAGTATATGTTAAAACTTACGTAGGATTGTAGTGCACATTGAAAGCTTTGTGTACGTGTCAAGATTTGCTCTCTCAAGTATTTCTTTGCAGTGTTCGCATTGGGCCAGATATTGCAGATGTTTGGGGCAAGTATGTTAACAGGACATCAGCTTATAGAATACTGTGAACTAGATCTGATTTTCAACAGCACTTTCTAGTTCGTTTTTGGATATTCCCCTCCCTTCATTAAATGATATGTGAGTGTGTATCGAATAATCAGCATATGTAGAATTTTCTAAAAACATTCTCCTTGATAACCTCATCTTTTTTTTTTTCTTTGTACAGTGGTTTCTAAAACCCCAAAATGATTAAACCAAGTTTTTATACACAGAGGCAAGTAATGCAGGAGATGGTTTGAATTCTTGCTTGTATGTCTTCATGCTTTTTTTTGACTGTGGAACTATATAAAAATTCACTGTCCTTTGCAGTAAAAAGAAACGTAAATTCTCTTGAATGTTAAATTTTTTTCTGTGTTAAGAATCTCCTGTGAAACAAGCATTAATGCATTGCATTTAAAAAGAAAGACAACAAAAAAAACCAAAACAAAAAACCACAAAAGTTTCTAGTAGAAACTCTACAAAGGAAGCAACATAAGCCTGTAGAGTAGACATGCTTTATAAATACTTCTCATTGTGTGTATTACATGTATAGGTGAGACAGTTTTTAATCTCCTTTCTCTTCAATAAATTTAGTTGAAAATGCTTACCTCATCTAATGTGAATTTTCCCCACCCATAACATAGCTGTTGTCTTGATTATTCCACACAATGCACTCATTCCAGTATTGTCACAAAGCCAGTGCCCAGGCTCTTGTCTCAGAAATGGGACAAGAAATCTTTCGTTTAAAAGCTCATTTTCTTCTCCTATAACAACAAATGCCTGTTATGTGATGCTTCTGATAATGAAGTTGGAGGCACTTCATAGTCACATAGAGGAAAAGAGTTTTAAATGACATCAGAACATGTAAATGTATTCAGTTCTAGCTGCTCGGGTGTAATTTCAAACAAGTTGTATGAAATATATTTTACAATAACAGCTTGCATACTGAAACTTTATAGCAAGATTGAGTTTGAATCCCACTTGGAATACCTGCTGTGGCTTTTAGAATAGTAGGCAAGAGCTTTTCAGGCTGGTATGTGAAATGTTTAGCTTACAAATAAAGACCAGATGTCATCTCTAGCAATATCTGTACAAATTATATTTCATTACTGGTTAACAGATTTTTTTTTTCTCTAAACATGGCTATTTAAGAACAGTTGTAGACATGTAGAAGAAATATGTCTGAAGAGGTTATGACAGCCATCTTAGGAGTTGAGAAAGAAATGTGAAACTCTGAAATGTAGCAAAAGTACCTCTGTAATAACCCACATGTGATTTTTTTTTTTTGGCTAGCTATTTTATATATGCATCTATTTCCACTAAACTTTAGAGCAGTGATATGATCCTCTGTCTTCTACTAGCTGTGCTAAATATCACATCTGCAGCCTTTCTAACAGGCAGATTTTTACAACTTGTATTTGTGTACATTGGACTAAGTGGTGTGCCTTTTGTAATTTTGATTATTTTCAATTTTTCATACAATTCTAAGAGAGCTTACCTCTTGCTTCATTAGTGATATTGAGGTATTGGCAAAACTCTGTTACAGGTAATAGGTCTGGTTTTCTTTCCACTATAAAGCTCTTGGCATGTAAATCCCAGTAAGAATTATTGGAAGTAAGGGATGTGTCAGACCTGTGTTCATAACTTTGCTCTTAGGTTTCATCCATGTTATTTCAAGGAAGAATTTTGAGTGATGTATTGAACTAGTTGTACACATTTTTTTTCTTTGTGTGGCTGGTCTGAAGTTTCATATAGAATTTGTTCAGAAATTTCTTCAAAGGGGAAGTGAATTTTTAAAAGCTGGGTTGGTGCGTTTAGTTCTGTAAGTCTTTACATCTGTGTATTGATTAAATGCAAAGCTAGACTTGCTGGAGATGACTTTGTGTAGTTGAGCTAAAAATAACTAATCTGTTTTGACTCATATTTTTCAAGTATTTTGCTGTTTTTCTCCATTACAATATGTATTGCTTAAACTTTAGTTCTGCACATACTACAATGATGAGTTAGTCACATAGTCTGAAGAAGTTGCAGAACTGATGTTAGTAAGGTATTTTGACAATAAGCAAATAGCTACTGTAACACTACTAATGACAAAGTAGCTTTAGATCTTGTGTTACTCACAAAACCAAGATTGTTCATGATGATAAAAAATAATCTAACATATCTATCTATATGTTATGTATCTCCCTAAAGATTGGACATTCAGTAATCTATTCAATAAGGCTAGATTCAGTAATCTAGTCAATAAGGTTAGATTAAAAATTGTGTAGAATTGTGTTGAGGGATTAGAGCACTGTGGTTTCTTTTGTCTACATTTTTACACCCAAGTGTTCTATTCTGATTACATATCTTTCCATATATGTCAGTTTTTGTTGTTTGGACTTACCACGCTTGTTTAGCATGAAAAGGGAGACATTTCTTGGGCTTGAAATTTTTTTTTTTCCCCCTTTAAAAGTACTTAATTAAAATTATAGGGCATATTTTGGGTCTTACATGTGTAGTCCTCTTGCCTTAAAAAGGCCATTTACGTACTAAAAGACTGATAATACATCAGTTATTGTAGACTGAGAATATGTGTGGAGATCATTAAGTGTATGTGTTCAGGGGCATGTATTTTTTTTTCCTACAGAGGGAAAATATCAGAGAGAAATTTTTGCTGTTGTCATTTATACTTGTTTCAAGCCAAGACTTAAATGCTTCAAAAATTACTTGGCAAACTTCATTTTAATCTGAGCCTGAAATCTTTAGTTTGTGAAAACCCCAAAATGTACTGTCATGTGGGTTAGAGAAGTTTAATGTCAATTACTGTGTTAGAATCTTACATAGCTTGACAAATTTGAAAGAAAAACTGAGTTTGGTGTGTAAGAATGAGGTGTAGTTCATACAGAGAAGTTAGTTTTCTGTGCTACTTCATTGCGTAGTCTACAAACGTATAAAATCAGACAGAGCAGTATTAGTGGTTTTACACATCATGCTGAGTAATATAAAAGCTGCTGCTGCCCTTATGATTGAAAATCATATTTTGGTTGTAGCAAGGAAATATGTGGGCAAGCATTTATAATATATGGAACTATACCATATTAATGTATTGTCTTGTAAAAAAACTTTTGGTACTTTGTTTATCTCAGGCCTAGTTTGGTAATGGTATTTAAAATTTAAATCAATACACATTTTGACAATGACTGTTGTTCTTAAATAACTTGGACTTTTTTAATCCTAATTATAAGCACTTCATATTTAAAGCCTTTTATGTTATCGAGACTTTTTCTTTCAGGTTTTTATGTGGAATGATCATTCCATGTGTTCTCCTAGGCAGGAATGAAGTGGCCTGGCAGGAGAGTGAGAGAAATGATGCACGCAAACATTGGTGAGGAAGCCAGTGGGGTTGGAGTAGGGGTTGTCCCAGCTGGAACAGTGGTCAGAGCAACATCAGGGCCCAATTTAGGTGGAAACACTTCTCACACTGTCCCTACAACTGCAGCGTTAGGTGCTTCCAATGCCCAGGTACCCCTCAGTGGATGCTCTCAGGATGCTGCCACACTAGGGTGTTTCTTCCAGTGGCAGGCTGGTGAGCAGTTAAGTGGCTACTTGAGCAAATACCACTGGCCCACAGGAGATAGCTTTTGGTAGGTACACGGTTCCTGTGTTTTGTGTTGAATCCACTTCTTTAAGAAAGATGTGTGTGAGTTAAACTATTTTTCAAAGCCTGTAGTAACCCAAACTAAAACTTCCAGTTAATTTTTTTAAAGCAATTGTAAATGAAACTGGATAAAATATTTTTGAAATGTTCAGTTTGAACCATTCATTTAACTTACATAAGCATTTCATATTTCTGACAGTACCTTTTTTTTTTATCGGAATACCATCAAATCATTAGGTTTGAATTTATGCAAAATAGTTGGTTTAGTTTGAGAAAGGACTGGCTTCTGGTAGGCTTTGAGAAGTAATATGGATTTAACATACAGTCTTGTTATAATTACAGGTTAAAAAAAATTGTTCAGGTAAAATAGTAGTAGAATTAAGTGTAGATCAAAACTTCACTTTCTCCTTTTGCAAATAGTAATTGAGAAGAAGGGGGGGGACACACAAAACAAAAACAAACAAACAAAAAACACAAAACCCACCACCAAACAAACCAGTTTTAAGCTTTTATCCCCAAATACTTAATTGATATGGCTTCTGAATTTTTCTTTGAAAACTTAATTCTGAACTTCAGATAGGAATGGCTTTTTTCCCAGAATTCTTGTAATGTGCCACATGGGCAGTCCACAAGGAACTTTTTGCACCTTTTCAAGCCCAAGGACTTCCAGAACGTGTACAAAAAATGTAGTAAATATAGGAGAAAATGTGAATTAAAAATATTTGCTGACCTGAAAAGCAGGAATATCTGTAAAGCAGTTCTATAAATACAAAATTCTACAATATTCTACTTGTCCACTTGGATACATTTCATGAGTATGAAAATGTTGGGTTTTTCCTTGCCAGTGTTCAGTCTGTTACACAGGCAGCAGTGCTGATTTTCACTAGCATTTCCCAAGGCTGATACATTTTGTAGATAATATTCACCAATAAGTTAATGCTGAGTAACAGTTGCATTTCTCCTGCCACCTGCTTTCCATCCCCAGGGGAATCAGAGCAATGTCTTAATCAGCAGCTTTGTTTAATAATCCGTTAGGTCCATCAAAATATTTCTGCTTTCCTCCAGCAGGTAAATGTCATGAACCTTATAGGTGTTTTCTGGTAACTTGAATGGGGGATGCAGGGGAACTACTCTTATTTTTTTAAGGGCTTCAATGGTTTTACATATTATGAAAATTTAGTGAAAGGGAAACTACTCTTTCTTTGCTGTGCATTGTTACCCATGTGAAAGTAGTGTATTCCAACTTACTGTAATCAGTACTGCCTTTATCTTCTGCCATTTTTCACTGCTCCCATTCTTCCTTAGCAATATGAACTAACAGAAATCAAGTATAGATCAGGAGACTTCTCCATTTCAGTTCTTTGATTTGAGTGTTCCGTGTACCAGTGTTTTGGGGATTTTCTTAAGACAGAAGTTACTGGGGCGGTTTTATTTTTTAAAGAAAAGCCAGCTCTTGAGTTAGAAGTACTGAAGCAATGGATTTTGTAAAATCTAAATCTATGCAGACTGTGGAAGGAGTTTAGCTGTGATTGTGTTCTGTGAGTATTGGGTAGACAGAATCTGTGGAGATGAATATATGAAAGATCAAATATTTTGATGCATTTAGAGGAAAAATGGAAAGAAAATTAATAGAAATAAATGTAGTAGACAAATATCACAGAATGATTGAGGTTGGATGAGTCCTCTGGAGGTCATCTGGTTCAACCCCCCCTGCTCAGGCAGGATCACCTAAAGCCAGTTGCCGAGATTATTATATAGGTAAGAAGTAGGAATTAAGATACTGAAATCTTTGATTCAACATATGTTATCTAAACATATCTTAAAACTGGGGTTTACATAAATTTCGCAGGCCATAATGCAGTCAAAGAATGTTAGATAATGCCAAAGTAATAAAAAAGCAATTTAGAGAAATATAGCAAGACTGAACCATTTTTTCATGAAGACAGTGGAGCTCTAGCCCCACTGATTCAGTGGGAACTTAAAATGTATAGAAAATTAAATACAAAAATGGAAAATTGTAAATTCAGTAGGAATTTTTTTAAAGCAAAAATAAAAAGATTTTTTCATATATTGAAATTAAAGATAGCTTAAATTATCTTTTGAAACCCTTGTATTTTGGCAAGAAACTGGTGTAAGCCTGAGGCCTTAACAGGTGGATTCAAATAAATACAGAATATGGAAAAACCTTGTATTTTCTTCTGTACCAGAAGATACCTAATACTTTTGACTGACTCTGGTACATAGAAGTGAGTTGAAAGAGAAGTTGTAAGCATTTTTTTTTTTTAAGAGGAACATATCAACTTGACTGGAATAACTGATGGATTTTGAAGAATCTTCAATTAGTTGAAGTGCTAAAGAAGTTGAGTAACCTATTCTAAGTCAGTCAGAATAAGAAGTTGATAAATATACTTGATTCATTCCAAGAAACTAATTCCTGGGAAGACTAGGGAAACATTTTGGTCTGAAATGTCTTTAAAAGAACTGAACATCGTATTAAGTATAAGGCAAGACAATGTCTTTAGTAAAGATAATTATTTGTTTGGTAGGATATTTAATTTTTACTCTGGTTAAAAGACTGAAGAATTGCTTGTCAGTGTCCCTCATAAGGGATTATTGAGAAATGAACTATGGAAATGGTCAGTGAAGTGTCAGTAGTCAGAAGACAGTTCATGCCCTTAATAACATGCTTTAACTTTTGGTCAGTAGTCAGGCAGTTGGACTAGAAGGACCTTTCCACCTGAAATATTCTCTTCTATACTAATACACAGTAGTGTTAGAGACCATTGATAGTACAGGGAAAGATCAAGTGGATTATCCTGGAGTTCCATGGTAGCACTGAGACTTAATGTATGCTCATTTGGGAAGTATTAAGACTGTGATGGAAAAAATTTCAGGTGCCACACATGTTTAAGTGCCAGGCAGGAAGTTCAAACACACCACTGTTGAATGGAATTCAACGCTTAGTTGAGATGGAAAAATCTTTTTGATAAGTGTGTGCTTAACATGTTAGTGTCTAAGTTAACTAGCCACTCTGACTCAAACCTGTCATTGGCTTGTAGAACGTTTCAGAATAAGAGGCACAGAAATGTGTGATATTGTTAACATTCATATTCTGTGTCCTTCTAAGATTGCTGCAGCAACAGAAAATTAAAGTGATGGACAGCAGTTACTCACATGGCAAAAACTTTGGAAAGTTGAACTATGCTGTCAGAGAGGGAGGCTGTACAGAATAATTGGCAGCATAAGAGGGCAGAGGCTGGAGGAGCACTCATTTGCATGAGAGATGATATCCAAAAAATCTTTGGATGCTCAACTGAAAGGTAATGCATGTGCAATGCCTCACTACAAGATGTCAAAGCCAAAAATGCAGTTTGAGTTAGAAGACCACCATTGTCACCCTTTATATTAAAACAGCAGTGAGCATCTAGTCACTGACTGACAGGATTAAGTATCTCGTTCTTAATCTAGACATAACCATCACTGGGTCTTATTCATGTTCCTTTAAAATACTTAATATTGAGAAGAGTTATAAAGGATAATGAACTAAGTATAAAAACTATCTCACTTGGTTTTTTGACTTTTTCTTTTTTTGCTTCAAGGCCAAAAAAGCACTTAAGGCTCTTCGATAGCACAGCATCTGAGAAAGACTACTGTCCACTGTGGCATCACCCTTTTGTTAACATCTCTATCGGGCTGCAGTGGTTTGTTTGTCATTAATTCACATCACTTCTGTCATGAAGAATTATCTAGGATACAAAGGCTTTATGAGCAGCAGTCAGTCTGTAATATTTGGAGTTACAGAGATGAGGATTTTGGGAAGCTCAGGATACATTTTCTTGGATGTCAGAGTACTTGCAAATGTTCTTCCCACCATGCTGAAGCAAAGAGCTATAGCAGTGTGATACTGTGCAAGCTATTTGTCCTGTCTTTTCCCCATCTATCCTATCTACTTCTCTCTCTCATGGCAAAGGTACTTAAGCACATTAACAGTTTAAACTAAATACATGGGGTTATGAATTTTAATGTGGTGTTTGCTGCTTCTGCTCTCTCTGTCCCTAGTAGAAGGAAAAGGGTAGGAACTGATGGTGACCTGCAGCTAGGTCTACTAGAGCCTTTGTCAGATCCTGAAGATGCTGATAAGCAAAAGAATGCCAGAGAAATGCTCTGATTGTAGCAGCCTTTTCAAAGCATAGTGGTGCTGTAAACAAAAGCATATAAATTGTGTCTTTGCACACAGCTTCAGTTGAACTGCAGTTGCTGTAACTCATTTGTGTTAGAATTCACAAATTTCTGGAGAAGTTTTGTGAATAGCTGCTGAAACAAAGAAAACCCTTTTTCGAGGGGATGGAGAGAACAAAGGAAAGTCTTACTGAGTTCAAGAGTTTTTTAGCACTTCTGTTGTATGGAGGAGAAGCTTTATATATCAGTTTTTGCAGTTATTCAGCATGGCTTCCATGGAGATCTATTAGAATTAATATAGCCATGAGAAAATGCATGGCTGTTACTAAACTAATAAAATTTGCAAATGTTTA
Organism: Aramus guarauna; assembly: GCA_013400195.1. Lineage (NCBI taxonomy): Eukaryota > Metazoa > Chordata > Aves > Gruiformes > Aramidae > Aramus > Aramus guarauna. The sequence continues at coordinate 49,649 of VXBL01001368.1, forward strand.
ACATTGTTGCCTCCAGGATAAAATGGACAATTTCTAGTGAAAATTTTGCCTTGATTTTAAACAATAAGATTGTTTTGTTTGTTGTTCTAATAAGATATGCTGGCATGTTTGTGCAATAGAAATTGGGAAATAGTTTTCCAATATGAGACCTCATAGTCATGTAGCCATTCCTTGGAACAACGAACATAATCTCATCATTCAAATTGGGAACAACATAATCTGTTCCTGACCTTACAGTGGGAGTTGCATTTCCTGAATTGTTAGTTCTTCCTTTACAGATTCTGCTTAAAACTGTGCCTGGAAATCCTAAGTGAGCTTGCAGTCAATGTTTTTGATTTCCTAGCTTTGCAACTTTTACTTAAGTTTATACTGTTTTAAAGTGCTTTCAAAATAACTTCCATAAATAAATACTTTCAGACTTTTTCAAGTGCTAAGCAACTATCCAGCACATAAACACTTTCCTTTTACTGCTAGTCTATCATAGTAAAAGCTCAAGTTTTATCTTAGCTGATTGATGGCTCCTTCTGCCTGTAAAGTTAATGTCCATCTGAAGCTGTTCTGAAGATCATTTATTTCTGTTTTTACAATCAACAGGTTCTATAACAACTTTGTTATAAGTGGTGCCTTTTTTTAACAGTGGTTTTAATTTTTTCTTTTGCTATTTTCTCTAGTTAATTACAGTAGCATTTAGTTCCACTTAACTAGAAACCCAGATTATAAATGTCAAATGTGTGATTTAAGCAGCTTCTCAAACTTGCAAATTAGTAAAACTTCTCAAGCCTCACAAACTAGGAAAAGAAATTGTAGACTGGAAGGATTTTCCATTGTGGTTAGGGCACAGCTGGGGGAGGGCATTTGATTCCTGTTTTGGAAAATGTATGCCCTGTTAAAACAACGTTGTTTAATATGTTCTTGATGAGATTTTCCCATCGTACTACTGCTGTATAATTTGGAGCAAGTATTGTAAGTTTTTCAGGTGAATTTTAAGGTTGTGGCTTTTTGTGTTTAAAAAAATCTAAATGTCTTACAACCTGCATACTCGAGACATCACCTTATTACCTGCTTGTGACTCTCTCAATTCTGGCAGGAGACATAGCTGAAAAGAGGTAACTTTTCTGTCTTTGATTTGAAATAGCTAAAAAGGAATATTTTGTGACATACTGCAAGGTGTTTTCATGTAATTCAATTGAAAGAAAAGCATTGAGAACTTTTCTCTGATATGCTTTAGATCACTTCCCTAGCTTGAGAGAAGAAAATTACAGTGTTGAATTTTGCAGATGGTTAATTTGTGGTTTTAGTAGTTTCAAGCACATAGTGCATGGAATAGACATACTAATGTTAACTATTGTTAGGACAAGGAGAGTAAGTGCAGTCACCTGACTTGTGCAAACAAGCTTCTTCCGTGTTCTTCAGACACTGCTTTCCTTAGTCACCCCTTCTAATCACGTTTGCCGTTTTGATCCATCTGCATAGTTTGTGACCTTTTTACCAACATTTTGAACTGCAGCTGATAGTTTCAAGTCCTGAGATACTTGACCAATTTCCACCCACTGTGTATTGTCTCATATGCTATCAAGCTGTGAACTGCTATCCCCTCTTTGTGGATTGTAGTATTAGTTGTGTCTTTATTAAGTATATTCACAAGTGTGCTTGTGCTTTCTTCAGCTCTTTTGTGCTTTCTGACATACCTCTTGAGTTAGTCTTTAAATTTTCACCTGCCTTGATGTCTTCAAATACCTGTTACTCATGCATTGTTGAGTGTCTTAGTGTGAATGACTACTTTATTCTTACTTGATCAATTCAGTTTATCATTATATCAATCTTCGTAATTTGTCTTATGCTTAGACTGAGCTCTTTGAAGCAGCGTTCTTCATACTTTAACACTTATTCAGTAATTAGCATAGGGAGACTGGTTTGATACTACAGCAAAACAAATAGCATGGGGTCAACTGCATGTTCTCTTTGATTTACATACAGATAAGTTATTCTGTATACTTGTGCAGCAATAGCTCTGTGCAGAATCAGTTCAGGTGTGTGAGGAATTATTGTCAGTAGCATAAATCTGAGCAGTAGGACTGCTTCTGGAGGTAACATGGGCTGGCAGCAGCCAATGCATATTTGTGCACCTTGGAGCCTGACCTAATGGGAACCAGAGACCTGAACTGGTTGCTTATGGAGCCAGTTGAAGTTTCTTTGCGTTTTATTTCTGTTGTGCTCCAGGTGGGATTATGAGTGAGGCCTTATTCCAAACATGATGATTTTGTGGTTGTGGAGTTTTCTCCCAAAGCTACAACTTGTTTTAGGCATTTTAGGAAGGTTTTCCATCCAGGATAAGGTGGTGGGAGCCAGTAAGCTTGGGAAAAAAAAAAGACTGCATGTAGTCATTCAAGCATTTTACATTTGCAGTATGTTTCTTCATATTTTCTTGTTTGCTTTCTTTTCTGTCAAGTAAATAAAAATATTTTAAATTTGGATCAGTGTTATTTATTTTGCTTAATCTAAGTTCTTACCTGCAGGTTTAGAATGTAGGGTGGTTTTCTTTCATGTGATTAAAATTGGGGTTTATGAAAACGTATGACACTTGCATGGAGGAGCTACATTTAGTTTTCTGAACTACCTTAGTTTGGTAGAGTTGACATTAAAGTCAAGGTGATGAGGGCCTGTGGGTGTCTTTGTGAAGGTAACAGAAGAGTTATGTGAAAGCTTTTTCTCTTCAGTGAAGACAAGGGAGTCTGGAATTCACAGGGATCCATGCGAAGTGGTGGGTAAGTATGTGCAGGAAGACAGGGGATGGCACATAATCAAGTAAATGGTTTGAGGGGATACCTTAGTTTGGATGAGAATTAATAACATGGAATTTAGACGTCTAATCTGAAGTTTTGCTTGTAAGAACACCTCCTTTATTTTATTAGATGGCAACTAAAAGTTTGTCTTTTTGTGTGTTTCCACAGTAATTGCTTCTGCTTACCCTAAGTTCTGTGGTTGATGTGCTGATAGCTGCCTTTACATATAAGTGCTCTTAAATTTTTGGCTTCTTAAGTGAAAAGGTTGAAAAATTTGGCTTTAAATGCATTGTAACACAGATGTATTAATGCCAGTCTTTGAACTAATTTTTGTTACAAAGCTTTTATTCAATTTGAATTGTAAGTGGCCTCCTTTATTTCTAGTAGCTTAATTGTCATCAGTATAAAGTCTTCAGTGTTATGTTATTTTAGACTTTTTTACTTCCTTTGAAGGACTATCCTGGCCAACGTTTAATGAGATATTAATGTCCAAGGATAAGCTGCTCCTATTACTGAATTAGAAATGAGGCTTATTTAATTAGAAGTAGTCTCTTTGTAATTTTTTTTACAATTGGCTGTTTTTTTCAGCATTTGGGCAATCTGTGGTTAGTTTAAATGCACATGTTGTCCAAAGAGAACATCGTTAGAAAACAGCTGAAAGAATTGATAACAGCAATTTCTTTAAGTGTCCATTCCCCTGCTATAGATAGATAAGGCGAAAACATATATGCTTCCCTATAGTAATTCTCTTAAAATATGTTAAAAGAAACATGCTTTAGTGTTCTCTGGCTGTCCTTGAGTTCATGCAGATTTGAAAGGCTTGAAGAATCAAGGTAGATTTTTGAAGCAGACTGGCATATATTTGAAACTTGTTTTTTTTTCACTGCCATTTTATGCTGTGAACATAAAGGTATTTGAACAACTAGGTATTTGCAGTGGAGTGAGAAGTCTGAAAATTCTGAATTTCTTTGTACTACCCATGATTAAATTTGTTGCCTAAAGACTAGGTAGTTCCATTTATTCATCTCTGGTTTTAGCACCCACTTTGAGAAGATCAGACTGTTGGTATTCCCTGGTTTCCTCTTGCTTGCTACAGCAGGAACAAAAAACCCCCACAACAGAGCTTGTTTAAACTGGACTACGAGGGAGAAATCATGATGCTAGAAACTTCTGCGCAGGAGAATTACTGGTGAAACTTCAGTTCTTGCACCTAGTGTTCTTGAAAGCTATATCATTGAAAAATGAATGTTACTGTAAATGCATCTGCCATACTCAGCAGTAAAGAAAATGAAAGTAAATGCTCTGAGGAAGGGGATTGTTGTATAGCCAAAATTGCAGGGGGTGGGAGGAACTCTTCTGATACCAGTGCTACAATAACACAAAATAAAACTGTTTCCTGGAATTTGTATCACTGACTTTTCTCATTTCCTCAGCCCCACTTGTAATGGGGAGGTGGTGTGTATATACATTTTTACAAAATCTTGATATAAATTATATTTGTAAATCAGTTATGTTCCATGGGATTCCTTAACATCATTCTTTTTAAGGTGGTATAAAAAACTCTATTTTTTTTAAAAATAAATTCAAAGCTTGGGTTTTTTTATTTTTTAGGATGTGTGCTGTTTCGGATTCTCTGGTAGCAAATAAAGTGAAAGTAATTTAGATACCTAAAGAAAACACACGAGTCTTGATTGCAATATATGGAAAATGAATTTATGGAAATTTTTACTTGGTTCTAGACGTGTATATTCTGATTGTTCTAATTCTTGTTAACACATTTAAGAAAAGCTTGTTGACTCTCTGTTAGAATGAAAATTATGTTTCATTAATCATTACAATACATATTGAGATAAATTGTCCCTGGTTCCTGCTGGTATGTAGATAAATTTTGGGTTTATACAGAATTCTTCAGAAGAGGCAAAGTTCATGTTTTTTTAAATAGCATATTGCCTAGAGAGCACTCAAGGGTGGTTTTAAAATTTTAGCTTACTAAATAAAGCTTTTGCATAAGAGCTAATGAAGAATTAACAATGGCTGATGTCTCAAAACAGCAATGCTGTAAATTAATGTCACGCTTCCTTATAGAAGTAGCTGTATAGTGTTATTACTCATAAAGCCTTTCAGTGTAGAATGGAACAATAATGGGTAGACATTTGTCTCATGAATTCCCCTAAACATCTGTTACATCACTGGTAGCACTTACTACCCTATTACAGGAAGGTGATGCTAACTGACTGCCTTAACAAGAAAAGTGTAGATTTTTAAAATTAGAAAAAAAGAGATTTGTCATGTACATATATTAAGTAATCAGCACCAATTAAATAATAAGCATGTTTAGACAAGAACTGCAATTCAGATTTCATTTCACAGCTTTGTTTTCAAACTTCTGAGTATATTTAGTGTCTTCCTTTTTTGTTTGTGGTATTTTTATGTAGGAACATTGGAGTGAGAGATGCAGGATAATATACACATGGCTAAGAGTGCAGTAGGGGGAAGGTTGAGTCTCACCAAACTAGCTGGGATTACACCTAAATTTATTTCACATTCAAAATGAAACCTGTACATTTTCTTGTATGAAAGACAATTCTTCAGTTTTACAAGTAGTAAAGGACCAGTCAGCCCCTTTTGGGGAAGAATTACCTTTTCTTGTAGCTCTTCAAGCTAAAAATGTAGTATTTTAGTCAGTTGTTTTCATTATAATTTTTTAAAAGTAATTGCCTGTTTACAAAAACTCTCATTGGACAAGTTTTTATGGGATTTTTCTTTTATTTTGTAAAATTACCTATAAACTTTTTGTCAGCTGTCTCTTCTCTAGACTTTTTATGTTACAAACTTCTGCAATGTCTGTCACCCTGACTTCCTGTTGTGTGCATTTCTTAGAAACTCTTTAGCGTGGATAATTTCTTACACGATTAAAAGACTGACAAACCTGCTAAGTTATTTAGTATAAACTATATGCCCTACTTATGTTGGAATATATCACTTTAGCTCTTCAAATGAAGCAAACAGTGTAACTGTTATAAATAGTTATAAAATCTAATTTCAGTACAGACATATTAATTTGTGTGAGGCTGGTAGTTCTGCCAGTACTTGACTGCAGGAATTAAAATCCTGAGCTTGAGGACACCTGACAGTAGTTTAGAAAAACTTGAGCTAATGGTTCTGCCACTCTGAGGGCAAAGCTTGAACTTGTTGGGTGGGAAGGCAGGTGTGACAGCCTGTGTAAGGAAGAGGTAGGTTTCTTATGTGATGGAAGAGTTCGTGTTTGGGGGGGAACAAGTGCAATTACCTGTTCATTGGAACACGTTTCATTCCATAGCTGGGAGCAGAACCCAGTGTTCCTGAATATTGTTAGGCCAATGAACCATTGCATATCTCTGAAACAGGTGGCAAGATATGCTTCATTTTCCTCCGCTTTTCTTCATGGAAGGTGGTGTATTGTATGCTTGCTCTGTATCTGTTGGCAGAGGACTGTGCAGGTACATCTGTAATTTGCAAACTTGGCAGTGACTTGTGAGACACTATCCAGCATAATTTTGTATATATATTTACATATATGCTGATACAAACATAGAAAATTCCATTCTCCTGTGTGCATGCTTCCAGATTACTGATATTCCTATTAAAAAAGCAACCAAAACATTTGGTCAGTGTTGTGTATACAAATGTCAACTCTTACAATTGCCTTGCTCTTTTGTGACTTAGCCTTTTTTTTTTTTTCAACAGACTGTATGGTGGTTCCTCCCCGCCCCCTGCCCCACTACATGCTGCAGAAACTCTACCTTGAAATCTGCTAGTTTCATTTTTTTCATTGTTGATGTCTTCAGCATTGATAGGATTCCTTCTCAAACTTACCATACAAAGTTAATGAGGAAATAAAACACAAGAACATTAGATCCAAAGTGATTGCTGAGCCAGGCCAACTAAGCTGACAAACGAAATTTATTTTTGTTAGGGTATTTGAATGTATTATGGGTCATATAGTGCAAAAGTGTAGCTTGATCTGAGAATGAGTTAAGCAGCCCAAAATACAGGGATTGAAGAATTATTCAGTTGCCTGCAAAAAGTTCAAGTTGGTTTTAGAAAGCTATATTTTAATGCAATGAAAATTGTTAAATACTTACTGGGGAAAGATGTTAGCCTTTTGAGATAACCATGGAAATATGTGTTAGGACTTAAAATTGGTTGCCTAAGTGTTTTGTCGGAAATGCCTAACGTTTATTTGGACTGCTTAAGGAGCATGGACATCTTGGAGTATTTAGTTAAGTGCAGTTGCATTACTGTTCCATATGGTCCTCAGAAAATGTTGCCTATTTTCAAAACACATCATGCCTGTAAGACTTTGAATTACTCAGGAGCAGTAACTTTTATTAACCAGCTTGGTAGCAAGGAAATGTTTGTTTCCGTGATGCTTCAAAGAGGTATGAGAAGATGCATCTACCCAAAGGCAGCATTTAATCAAATAAATGCCTTTTCTTAAAATGTTACACAAAATATTTAGTATTTTGCAACCAACTTATGTACAAAACAGTTCAGTTGTGATTCTAGTAGTTGACTGTTCAGCTGCTCAACAGCTTTTGTTATCTGGATGCACAATCGGCTGGCCTCTAAAACCAAAAGAACGATGTTTTAGGTAATTTAGCCAAATGTTCTAGAGTAGAAATCTCTATATACAGCCCTGAACTGAATATTTCTTAACAGAGGTTTGGGGATTTGCAGTTTAGGCTTGTATAGTTTTCCCTTCTTGTCCTTTGTCATAAATCGCTAATAGGTTTATGTCCAGTGTTTTAATTTGTATTAAAATATTATTTTTATTTAGTAGTTTCAAGCCAGCTACCTAGCTGACTTTTTTTAATAGCTAGTTAAGTGTCTGACATTACAAGACAGTGCGTAACTTAATGGAGGGCTGGCAGAATTGCTATGTATTGTGTTTTAAAATACAGCCATTTTTTGTTCTTAAATTAGTTTAAGTTGCTAATGATGCTAAGTCTCTGCCATAAGCATATGTCATACATAAGATAAATGCTGCAGAAGAGCCACCCCTGTAGAAAACTACTAGAAAGGTATTTTGCATTAGTCATTCAGCAAAATAAAGAAAAAGGCTGAAGCATTTGCAATGTGATCAGCAGCTTCCCATTCTTTCCACAGAACTGTAATTACCAGGTGTTTTGCATTGAATTTCTGGCCAAGTACCATAGCTTCAACGGCAAAATGTGACCTCCTTTGTCACAGTGGTTAGGATATTCACCTGGGAGGGGAGCGATGAGATTTGGAATTTCTTAATGCAGGAAAAAGTGATTCTTTTACTTTCTAGTCAGCTGGTTTAACCACTTTTGATGTATGAAATGAAGCCATGTCATTCTCTTTTATATTTTTGTTATTATTTTTCTCCAACTTTTTTTTTTTTTTTTTTTTTTTTTTTTTTTCTCCAACTTTTTTTTTTTTTTTTTTTTTCCCAAAGAAGGGGCTGATCTTTGCTTTTGTAAGAAAATGGTTAGAAGCTTATTTCTAGCAGGATTGAGGGTTATTGGAGACAGTACTTTTTCCTGGATCTGGATGCCTGGATTCAAGAAATGGATATTATTTTGAGCAGTGTTTTTTGTGGTAATCCTGTGACTATCCAATCAACAGTCTTGCCTCTTGAGTTCTGTCCTGAGTTATGTCAGGACATGGTTTCATGTTACTGGTTTATCGTGTAGCTGCCACTAAGCAGGTACTCCTATTCCACCTTGCTCCAGACCGGTTTCTCCTTCTTTTTCCCATGTCAAATCTAGTGGTCTCCCCACTGTCATGTTTCAGCCCATTCAGCTGGCTCATCTGGTGAAATTCTCCTGCATGGAAAAAGAAGGGGTGGGGGGGATGGGGGGGGACCTAAACAACTTCTGGATCAAACCTTTTACTTGATGATTCCCAAGTTCATTGCAAGGGGAGTGCTAAAAGCTGTTGGAGGAAGGATGGAAAGGCTGTCCCGTTTGTCAGTAGCTGGCTAGATGTGCTCAGCTCTGTCATGAACTCAGTTTATTGGTTGAATGTTGCAGCATTCAGGATTGAGGATTGTCTTGCAGACATAGTGTGAGGCAGTAGTGAAATACAGTAAAAATGAGATAACTACTGTTACTGGGAGTTTTGACAGAGTAAAGAAAGTTTTTTGAGTAGGCCTCTAGGTTTAAAAATAATTATTTTGTATGCTTCAGGTGGAAGTGTAAACTTTAGGAAGAAAGAGTCTACTAAATAATATAATTTTGGATTTACTGTTTGTTAAAATCTCGTTCCTAACGCTGTGATGAAAAATGGACTAATACTGATATGTTGTATCCAGTTTCTGTGGAAGGGGAAAAAGATCAGAATTTACTATTGGAAAGTCAAAGGGGAAAAGTTCATGGATACGCTTAAGCAGTTCTATCTATTTAACAGCAATGCGTGACAAATTGTTATACCTAAAGAGTGCTTTGGTAGTATCCATTTGTGCATAATTTGGGAGCCCTGTGGAATGATCTGATGTGTATCAGGAGTTTGAAAATGTTGCCAGCTTCTCTTAGTTGGAAAGGCTTATTAGCATTCAACTCTTAAAAACTAAGATTAGATCTAGCAGCTAATTCCAAAAGCAGGTAGGTGGTAAATGGAGAAAGAGGAGTCTTCAGAATGATTGTGGGGAAGAAAAAAAAATTAACTAAAACCAGGAAAAAAAATTGTAAATGTTGAGCAGTATGTTTCGTAGGCCTCTTTATTTATGAATTATTCCAGGTGACAGGGAATGAATAGAGAAAACTTTTTTGGATGTTCTGAGTTTGAGGTAAAAAAAGTATATATTAAAAATGTTTATTTCTGAAGCATATGAATTAAGTGAATGTGGTTGGCTTTGAATTGGAGAAAACAAAACTTCCTGGTAATACAGACAATCCTAACCAAAGTTTCTCATTCAAGGAAGAGGGCATGTCTGTCTATGTGTCAGATCTAGCTTGATTGTCATTTTGGATGTTTTCTTCTGTTGTGGTACTCGTAGGGCTAGCATTGAAGAAAGCAGATCTTCTGAAGATATTAATTAGTGCTGCCTGTATTTTCTCCAGTCTGTAAACTGATCTGTGAAACATGTATTCATGATAAGGACAGGATTTTGTGGGCTGCTGGTTTTGATAGAAATGGAGACCTTCTTTGTGACAATAAAAGGACTGTATTATTTCTCTTGCTGCTGATAGCAATAGATAATACTAACTGAAATTCCGTGTTTGTAAGAAAGGGGCCAATGAGCAAAATCTGTTCAGTGTACTAAAGTTTATTTACAGTGTCAGAAAACTTCAGTTTCTTAGAGTTGACTGTGAACTGCTCAGGAAAAAAGGAGTTAGCTGTGCTGTTACCCTGATTGTTGGATTGTGTTTTCTTGAGACAATGACTCAAAATGTGTGTGGCTGGTTTTGATCTTGACTGAATTGTGAAGAACAAGCATTTGGTATTAGATCTTGCAGCACCAAAAAAACCCAAAACACCACCAACCAAAAACCTCCAAAACGAAACACCACCAAACACCCCCCACAAAAAACCAAACAAAACCACCACCACCAGAAATTAAAAACACAAGAAACCTCCAAAACCACCAACCAAAAAACCCACCCTCAAAAAAAAGGCAAAAAAGCAAAACAAACACCTCCTAAACAAAACAAACCCCAAAAAACAACAAGCAAACAACCAAAACCAGCCAACAAACCAACCAAACCGGCAACTCAAAAACTTACACATCTTTCAAGCTTTGTTGTTTTTTATCTAACAGTGATTTGATAGTATTTATGGTAAATATAGTTTGGCAAGCTTTAGCTACAAATTTTGTTTAGAAAGACTGTTAGACCAAAACCACCTTTTGAGCCAGAAGTACCTAATTTACTATTTGATTGTAATTGAAACTAAAGTGGAGAAGTGCCTTCTGGTAAAATAACTCTCTCAGTTGTCTATAGAAGAAATTATGTTTTTAGAAACTGTAATATCCAAATTCAGAAGTCTTCAACAATTGAATTTCTGATTTTTCTTTCTAAATAATTCTTCTTCCACAGCTAATTTTTCTATGTGCATGCACAAAGATTTGGTTATCTCTCTGAGCTAATAAAAAGCTTATTTCACATAATTTATAAATGTATTTTTTAATTCATTTGAAAAAATGTCTTTAGCTTTTTTAAGGATATATGAAACTCTGCTTTCAGTTTTATAAAGAACAAAATCAACCTAGCTGACTTAAATGTCAGCATCACTGGAAAAAGGGTGAAGGTCTTGATTTTCTCCCCGCCTCCAATTCACTGTGAAACTAAATCTGTTCTTCAGTAGCTCACTGAAATTGTTGGGAATTTGTTTCAGAATCCATCTTAACTAAAATACTGTTCTTTCTAAGGGAATACTTCTTTGAGCTGTGAAATTTCTTCCTCAAAAGTACAGAGAAACTCAACCTCAGAAGTTAATGTTTTATAATGATTATGGGGCAATAACAATATTTTGAGTAGGAGAATAGAGCATCTGTTGACAGGTAATTAAAACTTTTCCAGTGCTAAGAAGGAATTGGAAAAGTTACTTGCCCTAGCATATTAAAAGCACAAGATGGTTTCTTTGCCTAGTATTTGAGAATTTTTTTGAAAAGTAATCTTAATGTGTTAGCTACATGGAGTAACTTCATTTTGCTTTATTTGTTAATGTAATCAGATGGGTTTGCTAGGTGAAATTAACTCCTCAGGAGAGACCAGTATTGGGAGGGAAACTTCTACTTGGAACTTGAATAACTACCATTTTACCCTGCTGCATCTCACTTATGAGAAAGCAGGGAAGGGGAGAAACAGCTCTGAATTTCCGTTTTTTCTTTGTTTTTGTAAGCTTGTCATGGCTTTGAAAATTCCTTGTGGAAACAATTTTCTCAAGACAGAATGCACCCAGTGCATTGTGTCTGCATGCCGTGGAAAAGGAGGTAGTTTGTTGCAGCAGCAACCCTTGCTTTAGTACTTTACCTTTCTCGTTTACAACAAACAAAAAAAGACAACACAGAAGAAAGCTTACTATTTCCTGGAAGAAAGCATGAGAAACTGTGATAATGCAGACAGTCACTAGACTCTTAAAAGCAACACATTGCTGGTAGCTTTTGTGCTCTGTCTTGTGAGCTTTTCTTTGTTTGCTGCTAAGTGTACTCGGTAACATTGTGTGCAACAGCTCATCTCCTTTCCAAAGGGTATTGTATGTCCAAATATTTAATTTTACTTTTTTTTGCATTTATTGCAAATGTAATATTGGTCATTGTTTGCATACTGAGTGATACCCATCTGGATATATGAAGATTAAAATTAAGTCTCTTGGAATTTCTTGCATGATATTATATTAGCATGGTTCATTAAATTGGTCGCTAACTGTTCGCGAAATCTAAACTCGTGTTCAGCCTAAATTGAGTGGCAGACTTTGTGTGTGCGTTCAATTGTCAAAAATCTTGTGCAGTATTACAAACTCAACTTTCGAAAAATATATTTGCCTAATGGATCACTCTTTTGGTTTTCCCTCTACAGGTTCGATCTGTGGATGAGATGAATCATGAGTTTCAAGCTCTTGCCCTAGAATCTCGGGGAATGGGAGAGGTAATTATCAAGCGGTGAAAATCCAGTTGGTGTTTTGGGAATGTTGATATGCTTTAAGAAGTCTTAAATAATATGACATGAAGCAAAGCACTTCTCTTAAGATCAAGTTGATTTTTCAGGCAACCGAAGATTTCTGTTCTAAGGTGAAGATAAACTAAGTACTTTGCAAGAACACTGGGATGGTTGTTGACTGGATCTACCGTGTTACTATGACAGTCTTTTTAGATGACTGATACTCTTGGGAAGTGACAGAGTAATTTGTTTGGAAGTTTGTGCAATTCTATAAAATGACGCATGTTTTCAGTGTCACTGTATCTGAGCTAGTGAAACAATTGCTTAGTACCTCTGAGAAGCTAAGGAGACTGGGATCTGAAAAAGGTTTGGCTCCAGAGAAAGTGAAACTGGCATACCCTAGCAGAAATGTGTGGTAACTTACTATTTTTTTACTGGTAATTACTCCTCAAAAGATTATTTTAACCAGTGTGAAGAGTGCTATTGTATAATTTAGCTAGAGGGAAGAAGGATTTTTTTTTTTTTTGATTGGTTTGGTTGGTTGTTTTTAAGTCAGTGTGCTTTGGGGGGCAGGGAATTAATCTCATGGAGGATGACTTAGCTCCTTCAAAAGCAGTTTTCTGAACTGTTTGGAAAGTAATCAACATGCATTAGGGTTACCATTTCATGGTAATGAAATAAATTCACATTGAACTAAGATTTCAAATACTGATCCTTTTGTCTTGCAGGATATTTACCTAATTCAGTTGATAATTGAACCAGTGACAATATTTCAACTTAACGTTCTTAAAATTATGATGGGACTGTGATCTCTACAGAAAACATAACTTATTCATGAAAACCAAATGCTTTGTCCTAGTTGCTGAACATTTCTGGGCTGACACATGGCTATTCTTGATTTTTTTTTTCTTACTTTGAAGCATTTAACCAATCGGTTGGCTTTTCAACAATTTTTGCATCATCCCGGGTTCCATGTTGACTTTCTTGAATTACGTTCCATTTGAAAAAGCAATAATAGCTGAAGCCCTGTTTTTTAGAAAGCTGCGTAGCCATGTGGCATATACTTGCTTTCGCCCACCCCCCTAGCTCTTAAAACTCCTTGTGAAATGTACAGTGTTAGTAAGTTATCTCTGATAGTACCAACAGTGTGATAGAGTGGATGGGTAAAATTCATATTGGTATTTGTTTTTTTGCCAACCTTGAAATACTCCGAAAGATTGAAAGCAGTGAAAGTGAAGGATGTCGCAAATGCCTGGGAATTAAATTGGAGTCTGTACAACTGCTCATACAGATCTTTGGTTTAGGTTGTCTTAGATTGAGGGAGATATGTTTACATTATTATAATTTTGTTTGTTTTCATGGTATTCTGTGGATCTGTGAAGATGTTTTTTAAAAAAGGCACAACAAAAGAACCACACACACAAAAAGCCAGAGTTTTGGTACAGTAATACAACATCAGAAATTGATACTATATTGTGACCTTGCACTTAATAGGTTATGTCTTTCATTTCAGTGGTGTCTTCCAGGTATCTTGAGGTAATACAGGTTCACATAGCTAGGTTGACTTAGTAATTCCCTTAATGTATTGCGCAACAATAAATAGTTCTGGAAGAGATTCCATGGCTTTTTAATCTTTTTTTATTATAACCTTCAAAATATTAAAAGAAACATCCTCGTAAATACCCCTGCAAACGAGAATTGGTAGTTGTATGTTCTTATGTGCTGCCCTCTGTCTACTTTGAAAGGTGTGAAAGGAGGTCATGTCAAGCAATCTGCTTCTAGCTGTTGGGAAGTTGTTCTCTTCCTCAATTTCTCTGTCTTGATAGATTTTTCTCTGAACTGAAATTAATTTCTTGTTCATAATTCTAATCCTTCTTGGTCTTTTTTTTTCCCCCCACTGGGAGTCAATACTTAAACATTAGCAGGCTGTTAAGTTTTACTTTTCACATCATTACTAAAATCAAGACTGAATGTGAATCCTCAAGCAAGTATCTCTTTCCATGTGTTAATGTAAAGAAATACAGTATGAAGTCTGTTTTCATTGTACCATAATGTATTTTGGAAATAATACATACGGGAAATCCTTCTGTTAAGCTATCCATCTGAGTTGCATTCAGATGGAGCCTGGTATCAATCAGTATTGGGAACAGGACAGCATAACGTGAGCCAGATGTACAGTTTCCTTGATCTGTTTCTGTCTTGCAATTCTTTGTTAATTTATTCTGTAAAGAAACAGATTAAAGTTCTATTAGCAGGAGATCTGCTGCTTTGCAGGCATCTTTCTCTAAATGTCTCCTGAAATTTTAGCTGTTAGACTGGTTGAACACAGATGATGCTTCTGCCTCCAGCTCCCAAAAGCTATCAGGACCCTTAAGGTCATGAAAATATTCTGAAGAAAAACTGACACACAATGCTATTTCTCATCTCTAGGCATATGTTGTTTGTTATTTCAGGGCCAGCATAGTGGGCTTCAGGACCTTTACTGTGACCTAATAAAGGCCTACATAAAACAATTTGCCAAATAGAATATAAAACTAAACCTTTTTTTGATAATGTCTATTCTTATAGAAACTTACAGGGTCAAAGCACACAGAAATTTCTTTCTAGGGGCAATATATCCATTTCTGGTGTCAAAACTTAAACTTCATTCAGAGAAATTGTAGAAGGCTCTGTAGGAATAACTTTTGATCTTAAAAATAAATAATTAAAAATAATCCTTAATTCAAAAGCTAGTAGTAATCAAGACTGTGCAGTTACTTATCAGAGAGCTGGTTAAGAGGCAGCTTTAGCATGATTGCTTATTCTCTATGTGTAGAAAAGGGCTTTGTTCATCTGGCAGAGATATAACAGGGATCAGTGCTGATACTGAAAGACACTTTTTAGCTTACTGTTGGGAGAGCTTAGTAAGAAATACAACAGTCTTTTCCATTATTTTGAATTAGGATTGGATGTATCTTTGTAAAGTTTCTTTTTTATTGGATTAAATGCAGGAAATGCCAAGCGAAACATGTTATCAAAGGGTAGATGATTTTAGCTACTTGTATTAATTTGACCGAAAAAGACTTAATCAAGAAGTCATCACAAATTAATCAAGTGAGTTTTTTTTCTTGTCTGTTAGAGGAACACAGTTTGTTTTTCTGAAAAGTACTGTCTTTTTGAGTTCCTCAATGAAATAGTTGACAGCTGCTAGGGCTGTTCATTTATATGGCAAACCAGTAGCCGAAACATCCCTTTAAAGAAGAGCACACTGTATGTCATATCCATCATCTGTCAAAAATAATAATAAATCTAAGTCACTGACCCTCAGGGAGGTGCAAAATTGTAAACTTTAAAAAATTCCATTTATTTAAATATTTGAGGGACAACTTTGTAGAAATTTTAATGATTTTTTTTTTTCTGTAAATCTGTTTGATCTTTAATAGAAAGTTTAAATTTAGCTTCTTGAGATACAGATGATGCATTATGTTTTGTGTTAAAGATACTCTGTGTTCTTTGTGTACCACAGTATATGAAGACTGCAAGCAGTTGAGTATATCTGTTTGGAATTTGAGAATATTTAGAGGGGTGTTTGGGTTTTTTTTTGGTTTGGTGTTTTTTGGGGTTTTTTTAAGCAAACAAACCACACAAAAAAAAAAAAAAAAAAAAAAAAA
>VXBL01001368.1:65694-112507 GCA_013400195.1 Aramus guarauna
AAAAAAAAAAAAAGAAGAAAGTGCAACAAACCAAGGCAAACCTAAAACACCTTCCAAACAACAACAACAAAACCCTCCCCTGAAACAACCTGTACTTTTGCAGTGAGGATTATTGCTACTTTATACCAGTGGACAGTGGTTTCTGATAGAAATCCTTTGAATGAGTTTTGAAATCAAAACCAGTATTGCAGTGTGTTCTGCTCTAAATTTGCATATTGTTTTTAACATTGTGTTGTCTGAACACCTGTCTCATAGTGGAATTTACTAATTTCAGGGTCAACATACTTTAAGGTGATGCCCATTTTATGACACCCAAGTTATTACTTTCTGTTTTATTCTGACATGGTTGTGTTAGGTTGTGACACCTTCACTTTTGTATTTCTTATAGCTCTCAACTGGGCACATATTTGAACTTGTCTTGAATTGCTTTTAAAATGTGATTATTTCTCAAATCCAAGGTTTCATAGTTATGAAATGTTTGCTTCTGTTGTACCACTATACTATAAAATGAGAAATAAGTAGTATCACAAACTTGTTACGATATAAAGCTAAAAAGGATGAGTACATTGCATAGGCTGATCTGAAATTTATAATCTCTTGCTTTTAGTTGAACCACAGTTGTAAGATTCCATTAATCTATTTCTCTGTCTGCTGGCTAACTTCATACCTTAAATTCGGGGTAAACTTAAATCCTGGTGCTCCCAAAGTGTGTTTAGGTGACATCTGGTGATGATTCTCCCATGTGTTGAGACACAGGTTATAACAGTGTAATGCTTTTGTAAGCATAATACTCTCCTATAGTTTTGTTGAGCTTTGACTGTTTATTGTTCTCCACCCTGTGTTAATGAATTTATGTAAGGAACCCAGGGATTTCAGTAGGTTAGCTAGTCAAAATACTTTGTAGCTGGTAAGAGCTCTGGGCAGCACAGAAGATCAGCAATCCTTAAATTACTCTAGAGGAGCTCTCCTCACCTCTGTTTGTGTTAATAGTGGCCGGTTAATGGCAGTCTTCTCCTCCTCTTTAAGCTATTTTCATGAGCTCTTTCAATACTACATTGAGAAATACCTATAAAAAAAAAAAAATAGTATCAAGGGTCATACTAAGCAGCTGTGAAATTGTGGATGCCCCCTCCCTGGAACTGTTCAAGGCCAGGTTGGATGGGACTCTAGGCAACCTGGTCTAGCAGCAGGGAGGTTGGAACAAGATGGTCTTTAAGGTCCCTTCCAAACCAAATCATTCTATGGTTCTATGAAGTTCAAAAGGGATTTTTGGTCACTTAAGTAACAGGAGAATCAAAGCTCCAGAATGTACTTGTTTCATTTATTGCAAACAAAGCTTTATCAGATTACATTTGTTTTTTCTAAATTAAAAAAAAAAAAAATTAAATTGAACACTACATTTTGCAAAATTTGATGGATTACGATGCTGTCTTCAGAGCTCTTCCCTAATTTTTTTACAAGATGTTTACATTGTAATTTTGGTTGATGTACCTTCTAAAGTATGTAATATATAGTCTGAGAATACAGATTTTTAATTACATATTCAAGAGAAAATGTACTACGTGGAGTTTGGTAGTTGTACTGCTACCAACAGGAAAAATTAGAGGAATAGAAGTAAAAAGAATGCTGACGTTTGAGGTATTTTTGTGTGTGCGGTGCTTCTGTCATGTTGCACCAACTTCTGTCTTCGAAGACATTACAAGAAGTGATATTGATCTAACTTGAAATTTTCTGCTTTAGAAATAGTAATGAAAAAATCTCATACAGCTACATGAAATCATTGGTATGTGGAACTTCAAATTTGATTGTCACAGATCTGTAACCAGCAGATCCCTATGGTCTAAAGGAGCTGACTTGCCACCATGACTGTTAGTCACTTTCTACAATTTGGAACACGATGCATTTCTAAATGAACAGAATTTTACAATGAACTGCTGCTGTTTCTGTTTATTATGATAGTACTGGTTAAAGGCCAAGCTTTTGAGCCAACATGGAGAAAAGGTAGTGTTAGTTAAAGTTTCTGAGAGGATCGACTTGGTTTAACACAGGGATTAATTTGACCAGCTTTTTTCACAGCTGCTTTTATATTCTGTATCTCTCCCTCATAACTTCAGAATCTCAGCCCTTTTGGGGACATTTGAGCAATTTCTTTATGCAGCGTCAGCTTCAGTAACAGAACATAACTTTCAAGTGTTTGTACTGTTCCTGGGCAATACATGCTTCCTATGTAAAGCTGACTTTGGTATCTAAAATGAAATACTTGTATATCCTCTTAATAGTATCACTATTCTTTTCCCATTTATAAGCATATTTTAAACAAAACTGTTTTCTCTTTTGGAATAGCTTTTACCTGCCAAAAAGTTTTGGGAACCTGATGACTCAGCAAAAGATGGACAAAAAGGGATATTCCTTGGTGATGAGTGGAGAGAGACTGCATGGGGAACTCCTCGTAAGTGATTGATGTATACGTATTGGAAAATCAGTCACGTTTACTCAATGTTATTTCAAAGTAAATACTACAAATTTTACTTGTGTATTAAATTTGATTTTTCTTTAATTGTGAAAATGTATACTGCACTGGTAGTTGTGTGCCAATAGCTCTTTTTGAAACTGGAATTTGGAATTTTGTATTTAATTTTGATCTTGCTTAATATTGCCTCTGTAATGAAATACAAAACCTTTACAAGTTGTATGTAAAAAAAATAAAATAGTTTCATTTATTTCTTTGTTTTAACAGACCATTCTATGTCCCAACCTATTATGGTACAGAGAAAGCCTGGACAGGGTTTTCATGGAAACAGTGAAGTAAATGCTGTATTGTCTCCACGATCAGAAAGTGGTGGCCTTGGAGTGAGCATGGTAGAATATGTGTTAAGTTCCTCTCCAGCTGATAAATTGGATTCCCGGTTTAGGAAAGGAGCTTTTGTAAGTAATGTGGTGTGTTAAGCTTACCTAGCTACCTACTATGGTCTTACTGTCTTACATGGTTATATTTTCTACTCTCGTTGTCCATTTTCCTTTTTTAACCCTTCTCTTTAGACGGAAGTGTGTAGTTGCTATCTGTCTGTTTGCCTTGATTGGAGGGGGCAGAAGAGGGAAGTGGTTTGGGAATCTGGACTAAATAGCTGTCTGGAAAAAAAAAAAAGTACTTTCCTAACACTGTTAAATAAAGATAGGAAAAAGATTGCAAATAGCTTAATTTAAAATGTGTGATGGGCTTTATTCTAGATCTTCCTATTCTATGTTTCCATACGAGTTTGTTTTGTACCAGATATTTTACTGTATAAAATAAACTTTACCTAATTTGAAGTGTTACTGCTTTAACAGCACCGCTATAGTTAAGGTTGAGTTAGCTCTTCCATTATAAATCTTGGCATTCCTTTTCACATTTTGGCAGTTATTAATTGCATGTGGTTGAAACTTGATGACCAAGTTACCCACCAAATGCAATTGTATTGAAAACAAACTGTTTGTATTGTTTACGTGCACTGTAGTGTAGAATTAGGTCACCTTGTGGTGTTCCTATTGTGTTCTGTTCAATATTCAGAATCAAACAGATTCTTTTTCCTCAGGGCACTAGAGATGCTGAAACAGATGGACCTGAGAAAGGAGATCAGAAAGGCAAGGCTTCTCCATTTGAGGAGGACAAAAACAGAGATCTTAAACAAGGAGATGATGAGGATGTTACTAAAATAAATGGCAGAGGTTTGCCAAATGGAATGGATGCCGATTGCAAAGATTTTAAGTAAGCTTTTAACTCTTTCTCAAGAAGACAAGCATGTCTCTTAAGGGCATTATTACAGTTCTGGTTTGTGTGTCAGCTTTAAACATTACCCAGCTGCAGACTTATTCTTCCTACCTCGCGTCCTCCCTTTCCCACTGTGCCACATGTTTCTTAGGATGTCATTAATGTGTGTGTCACTTCTCATGAAACAAATTCATCTTAACGTAGTAATTATTCTAAGTAAATGGGTACCTTCAAACTGTGGTGAATTAAAAAGGGATGAAAACTTTAACCCTTCTAATTTCAAACTAAATTCCTTTCTCTCTCTGCTTTTTAATGCTCTAACTTTTGCATCTGATTGTTGTTGTAGAGATTAAGTCCTACAGAATTTTAATTTTCCTTCTAGTTTTGCTAGTGGATACCACAGCCTAACACAATTAATTCCCCACAAAAGTCTTTATAGAAACCATTTATTTGACTAAAGAAACAATGTATTTCCCTATTCACATAGCTAAATGTCACCTATTCACAGTGTAGAATGGTGGTGTGGTTTGGTTGTTTTCTTAGGGAAAAAAAAATTGGACCAAGCCTGAGCTTTTGAACTGTGAACTCCTATATGACAGCAAAGCCAGCCTTTTTTTTCCTAATACTAAACTGCACTTTAAATTGGGTATTTTTAAAGGACTAATCTTTGTTTTCCAATGACTGTGATGCATTTGTAACTGTCATACGGAAGAAATAACAAGATAAGAAAACTAGCGCTGCTTGTAAATTTGTATTAATGTGATGAATGTGATCAAATAGTTGTGGTTTCATTAGTTCATAATTGAACAAGTATATTAAAATGCATGTTTGAATCCCATATGTAAGTATTACCTACCCTTTTAAAAAAAATGTATTTACCTGAGGCTAAGGAGGGATTCTTCAGGTCTGTTTTTCAAGATGTATTATTGAAAATAATATAATACCAAGTATATTAGCTCAAATTAGCTCCTTTCGGATGCATGCTGCAATACGCACAATAAACAGTTACCTTCGATATTATATGTAGAAACTGTAGAATAACTTTTATTCTGCTTTTCTTTACCAGTATCTATTTCAATTTTGAAATAGTTGCTTGCAAAGTACCTTTTGTATTACAGAAACTATTAAATAGTATACAAGTGCAAAAAAGCATCCAAAGCCAGTAAACCTCTCTCTCAAAAAAAAAAAGGCCATGTGAAGTGGTGTTAGAAAGCCCTCCAATCAGAGGTTTATAATTGAAGTATTGACACAACTTTAACTATAGCAACAGAACAGCACCAATATAAGGAGCAACCTGTATTAAGTAAACAAGAAACTTTGTCCTGTCCTCCTGCTTGTATTTTTATTGTACTTACAGGTTTTTTTAAACTAATATATGTAGTGAAATAACTGCCTTTTTTCCTTTTGTTCTTCACTTTGTTGATATGGTATGTCACTTGGGAAGAATAAGGAATATTAAATGGCTTCAAACTCAACATTTGTACGTTGAGCAAGACATGGTTACTAACTAGGATACTTAAATGGTAGCCAGTATGTTATAGACAATGGTCATGAGGTTGGTTGTTACATTAAAAACAGTGTAAGTGCTTTATCTTTGAAGTATTTTTTCCAAAGTAGTAGATCATACAGTATTGTTGCATAAAGTCCCTAAAAGACTTTCTAGCTATGCAGTCTTTAGAGTTGGTATCAGCAAATACATAAGTACTAGCAGATTTCTTTGCATTAATTTTGTGCTTCAGTGAGGAACAGGTACTTCAACTTTGGAGTCCTGAAGAGGGAAGAGAACAGGTAGTACCAAGGCTGTCTCTCTATCCTAGATTTACCACTTTTACCCTAAATCTAACCAAATACAGGGTTGAGAATCTGTTTAGGATATGAATCTGTTGTTGTCTCACTTCATGTGTTTGCCTATAGGTGTTTATAGGTGCACAGAGATTCCCCTGTAGTCTGTGGGGATGTAGTCAATACAGCCAGTGGAGATGAGAGAACAATTCAGCTTTTCCCCTAAAGTAAATCCCTAGTGACCAGTCAGTTGAGTTGCTGTCTAGGCTTTGTCAATGGTATTTGATTTTCATCCCTTCTGATGAGACATAAAACACTAGTGCACCTAGAGACGTGTTATCAGTAGCTATCTACATCTCAATTGCCACCAGCCCTTTATGTTTGGAAACTGAACTTTCAGGGGTTTGGCCTAGTAAATGATTTCCAACTCCATATCTCTGTTTTACTGTCAACAGAAATCCAACACCTATGTTTTGCTCCATCCTAAAGATTTTCTTCTGGAACAACAGGCTATATTTATTCTTAGAAACTGAAATGGAATCAGTGGAATTATATTAGGATGACCTTTTTTCCCAGCTGATCAATAATCTGGTGTAGTGTAGTCTCTTAAATGAGTTGTACAGGAAATGAAATGTTTTAGTCAAATGCTAAGTGAGGTAGTTACTAGTCCATTTTACTTAAGGTAAAAAATGTATTGTTTGCATTTGACATGTGAAAGATACTTGCTATATTGTATGTTTGTCTTTTCCAGTGGAAGTTTTATTCTCTCCCTCTCTCTCTCCTTTAGTATGAGATACAATTAGCCGTTTCCTTTTTTTTTTGTAATTTCTATTCAATATGTTTTCTAATAATTGCTGTCACTTCAAAAAATGCAATAAAGAGCCACCCCAGAAGTTACAAGTGACCACAGTTCACTGCATTTCACTCAAAACAGCCTCAAAGATCAGTTTGTTTTTCTCACAGTGATTTGAAGAGCCTTATAGTCTTAAAGTTTAAAAAAATTGTGCTTTGAAATTAAATGTGCCCTTTATCTTGAGCCATCAATGCATGCTGGTTAAAATTGTTAAAATCAGTCCGTCACTTCCCTTTGTAAAGTCTGAGTTCAGCAATCCTTTTAAAATAGAAAAGCTGTCTGTGGACAGCTTTATTTAAGACTGAAGAGTCTGTCTTGAATTTCTTCTAAACAGTCGTACCCCTGGAAGTCGACAAGCCTCCCCAACAGAAGTAGCTGAACGTTTGGGCCCCAATCCCAGCACCACAGAAGGATTAGGTCCACTTCCCAATCCTACAGCACACAAGCCTCTGGTAGAAGAATTTTCAAATCCAGAAAATCAGAATCTAGATGCCATGGAACAAGTTGGTCTTGATTCCCTACAGTTTGACTATCCTGGCAATCAGGTACAAATGGACTCTTCAGGAGCTACTGTAGGACTTTTTGACTACAATTCTCAGCAGCAGGTTAGTACTGGACTTGAAAACATGCCAAATTCATCCTATAAGTTGTGTTATCCTATTTGATAATCAGTCATTTAAGCATATAATGCATTTAATTTTATTTTTGTGTGTGACTTAGGCAAATAAATCCATATTTAATCTAGAAAAATGTTGGTGCATCATATTCTAGTTTAGTAACTTCTTATGATAGAAGCTTGGTTTAAAATAATTTTGTAAGTAAATCCTCATATATTACAGCCCTGACTTTTGAAAACTGAAAGGCATCTTTTTTTTCTTTTCCAATAGCTTTTCCAGAGGACTAATGCTCTGACTGTTCAGCAGTTAACAGCAGCCCAGCAGCAGCAGTACGCCCTGGCTGCAGCTCAGCAGCCACACATAGGTGAGGTTTTTGCAAAGTACAGCAGGCATCCCTGGCAAAAGTGGGTGTGTTGCTTTGGAATAATCCTTTCAGTTTTATCCACAGTGTTCTAATTCAAATAGATACTGATCAATTGACCCATTTTTAGCGGTCATCTTGAAAACTGCACAGAACGACTGCATAAGGCTATCCTGTCCTTAGAGAAAGTTTCCTGTTGTGTAAATTTTTGCCTACTTTTTAACTGTTGTATACAAAGAAATAAAAATTTTTGCTTATGTAGTACAATAGTTGAATTTTGGGAGAAAAAGTAAAAGAGCTTTTCTGCTATAAGTAGTAATAGAAACACTAACTTTATTTACTAAAATAACAAATATATGTAATTCCATTATTCTGTTGCAGTTGAGTATTTCTGATAATCCAGTTTAAAACTGTTGTATAGTAGGATTTTGAAATCAAACTTTTGTGTTAATTCTTCCTTGTTAAGGGCACATTTTCAACAGATAGCTCTTTACTTTGCAGGTACCTTTCTTTATGATGGTACTATTCTTTAGCAAGCATTTTTTCCCATCCCTTTAAAGTAATTTAGTGAATTAATTAAATGCATAAAGTTCTTGGTGTGGTGGCAACACAACAAGGAGGCTATATTTCAGTGATGACAGTTTTATCTTGCCACTGGGGGGAAGCTGTGTGTTTAGGGTGAGGGAGATTGGAAAACACATGGAAACAATTCCTTATTTAAGGAAGGGAGCTCCTCAAATTCTAACACTGTAGGGCAAGTTTACAGATTCCTGCCCTTCTCACTCTCTACCACTATGCTGTTGAGGTGTGTGCACCCACGTCCTTCCTCTGCAAGGGAAAAAGAGTTCTGGATCAGAAGAGCAGGCTGAAATAGGAAGCAGCATCTCCAAAGATACATGTCCATGTTCTCCTGTGATATAATGACAGTTGAGTTTTCCAGCGGCTCATTTAGTTAGATTGTGAGGTCTTTTCAGACAGGAATCAGCAGCCTGTAGCTGGGGTTTAACAGTGGCAGCTCTTTAGTGTTATGCAGCTGACCGATACAGTCTTAGAGCTGGGAGTATGGCAGATTGAGATGTTTGTGGGTCTGCAATCCTGTCTTCTGCTTGTCTTTGACTTCTAAACTGCAGAGAACCCCCTACTTTGTATAAAGTGTAGACTGAGCAGTCAGCTGTATCTTGTCCGTTTGAAATGCAGCCTCCTCTCATATGCATATGAATAGAAATTTAGCAAGAAGCCTCCTATTTGGAAGGAGGAACATAGTTTTATGCTGTGCTTGCTGGACTAGTTGCTGCCTCAGCGTTGGAAAAAGTACATGAACCTGACTGACAGGGAAAACTCTGGGTAGTGATGCTTTATTTGAGGACTGAGTTTCTTCTGTTGTTTCCTTCCATTATAATCCTTATATCAAATTTAGATTCTTGAAAGTAAGATTAGCATCTCGTAACTGGCTGTTTAAAAGCCAAATGGCTAATTTAAACTGTCAGATTTTTTCTGTTGTCAGTGAACAGAGATTTGTATCTCTAGCAGGTGATTCATTCTGTCTGGCTGATTCACTTAAGACACTAGATGATTTGTCTTATACAGATTTACTTCTAAGACTAGTGTAACTTTTAGATAGTTAAAAGTTGGGCAAGGTAAATTCCACTTTGAATAATCCCTTCTATATAAGGGTGGGTGGATACATATGAGATTAATTTTCTTAGAGTCTGTAGATCCAGCAAAACAAAGCTGCTAGGCCTTAGGATTATTAAGAAAGAGGTGGTAAGAAGACATAGAAGTGTTGATTTCTGTAATGGTGTGCCTGCTCTTAGAAACTTCCAAAGTACAAGCAGTTCTGATTTTAACAGATATGCTTTGTGATTTGATTGGTTTGAATATGATGATGCTTGCTAAGTATGTTAGCTATAATTAAACTCTGTTTATTACTGTAGCAGGCGTATTCTCAGCAGGCTTGGCTCCAGCTGCTTTTGTGCCAAACCCATACATTATCAGTGCTGCTCCTCCAGGTACTGACCCATACACTGCAGCTGGATTAGCTGCAGCAGCTACCCTAGCAGGTAACTGAACACTTTCTAGCATCTATCTTGATAATTTTATGGAATGAAATTAGACAAAAAAAAAGCTGAATTCCATCCTGTTTATTCTCTGTAAAAGTATTTTGAGGAAGGAGGGACTTGTAGGAAAATTAATACTTCAGTGTTGAAAATTTTCACTGAAATGTAAAGGGATTCAATTTGTTATATGGATTCTGATTATTACTTTCCACTGGACTTATATATGCAACAATCAGGTTTCTTTTATTCTAAAAATATTTATTCATAATAAGGTTTCATCTGACATTAGTTTTATATATTATATTCAAAACACAAGACAGCTAGCCCTTCCTTGTATGTTTTTACTCCGTGCATTAATTTTCTAATTCCAGGTTTTCTCATTCCCAGTGGGCATGAGAATAAAGATGGTCTCCAACGTTCTAAAAGGCCCGGACAACAGATAGACCCCAAGCCCAGGAAAATACCTCGAAAAGTTAATAGATATCACTGTGAAGCAGCACTACTGAGTATTTAAGTCCCAGACCAGAGCATAACATTTTGGAAAAAAACCCTGTATCTCCAGTTAGTGCTTTCACAGGAAATGCAGTAGAAAGAACTAAAATACATGTGTATACATAATGCATTATTTGTACAATGCAATGATATAGAGAGCTCATTATTTTACAGGCTCTTTATCAATAGACTGGAAGAGGTAAGCATGCCCACTCTGAAGAGTGTGATGTAGTAGGCAGGGGAGGCAGAGGTGATAGTTAGGTTTATAAGCAAAGGAAATGTACAGGAAGGAGGAATAATAGGTGATCAAAGTCTCAGAATATCACTATCAGGAGGTTCATTCTGTGATGCTCTGAAATGATCTTTTTTCCAATCGTGGAAACCGATTTTGAGTGTTCTTTGGTATACAAGCTTTCATTAAGTTGTTTGGGGTTTTTTTGTCACCTGAGTGTCACAAGGTTATTTATTTATTTCATAGAGAAGGTATGGTTTGATATGAATCCTTAAAGTAACCCATTGTGTTCATGTATTATTTTGGCTAATATGGGAATTTGTTTCTTTTTAATACGGATTTCTGTTTTGACATTTAGAAGATAGATCAATGAGGGAATGCTACATACAAACAATACAAACAATTATTTTAACTAGCTGCAATAGGTGGAATAATCATGTTTTCTGGTTTTAGGTCCTGCTGTGGTTCCGCCTCAGTATTACGGTGTTCCATGGGGGGTGTATCCAGCCAATTTATTTCAGCAGCAAGCTGCAGCAGCAAATACCACAGCAAATCAGCAAGCAGCTTCACAGGCACAACAAGGACAGCAACCGGTATGTTCTTCATACAAAGGAGATGTGCATTTAAAACATTACCTTAACCTTTTCAGTATATAAGGATCAGCTTCTAGAAAATTGCATGTAATTCAGATGTTGTGTTGTATCAAATAAATGAATATTAGATTCTCAATTTTCTTACATTACTGACTATCATTGTCTTAAATTAATTTACTGCGTACTAAATATTCAGCTTATTTTGCAGTCCAAATTTTTAAAATAAAAAACATTAAAAATAATTCCTTTAATCCAGGTTACTATACTGTTATGTTTATGTCTAGATAATGCTGCCTATACAATTCTTAATAATGTAAAGTTAAAAACTAATCTGGAAAGCTAACATGGGAATGAAAAGAGATAGTTTAGTAATTTTACTAGGATATTTCTCTTTTAAGCTTGGGGAAAAATTGATCTGCATTTTTTATTAATTAGCTGGAAAATGGAATGCTTTCTTTGTCTCTTTAAAAAGTAGTATTCTGTGACAGAATAACTGTATTACAGCATCACCATGTGTCATGTTATTTTTGCCTTTGTAAATCATTGTGAGCAATTGTTACAAGAACTTAGTGAAATTTCCATTTCTTTAGGTAACTTTAAAATAAAAAGCTAATTTTCTATTGTTACTCTTGATGTGTTTAAAAAAACATTGTGATCTTTCGGTATAAACAAATGACTTTTTTTCCACAATGGAAAAACATAAATCTTATAATGATCTCATGCTTGAATGAATGTGTGTGTATATACATACTTTTTTTTTTTTACTAGCAATATGGTTAATTTCAATGCCACGCTTATGAATTTCATATGAGAAGTGACTTTGAGTTACCATAAAGTTCCAGAGTAGCTTCATCACTGTTTTAACATTCAAGTGGATCTTTCCTCATACTGATGGTTGTTATCAGTGAACTGCATTGATAGGTGAATGCATATCATCTCTCCAGTGGTTTTTTTGCTGTCTCTATAAAATTAGTATCCAATTTATGCAAATCACATGTAAGATATTTTGTGGCAATACATTGTAAATTGTATTTCCCTCTTATTTTGGACCTGGAAAAGATTATTTTAACCAAGAGGAATAGAGTAGTTGCAAGAATTTGGACTGCTTTTCAGTCAGATTCCCAGAGAGATGCTGCCAGAATGTAATAAAATATGCCTGTGTTCCATGGTGATGGAGTGTTATGTGAATTCTTAAAACTTGGTGGGTGCATTTTTTTTACGGCACTATTGGCAGTGTAGTGTTAACCATTTAGATAAGTTACTACGTGCTTTGAAGTATTCAGACTTACATCATTCAATTGCCTGAAAAGAGTGTAAATAAATGCATTTATCAGGGAAGGACAGATATTCAGTTAATAAATAATGCAGATCATAAATGTGTCACTCTTACAGATTTTCTTCCTTCCTTTATACTCATTACCATTGATGGAACATACATGAGTTCTGCTGTCTGGTGCAGGGCAGATATTGTCATGTTTGTCAGCAAAATAATTTATGCCTTTTGTTCTTTGTATGTATATATCCTGAAACCAATAAGGTGGAGTATTCCCAAAATGAAATTCAGAGCTAAGTGACATCAAATATGCAAAGCAACTGTTCTAGACCTTTCTTAGCATATAATGGCCTTACTTTATTACCTTTTAAAGAACAAGTGTATTGGTCTTTTCCAGGTTCTGCGTGCTGGAGCAACTCAGCGCCCACTTACTCCCAATCAGGGTCAGCAAGGGCAGCAGGCAGAGTCACTTGCAGCAGCTGCAGCAGCAAATCCAGCTTTGGCTTTTGGTCAGGGTCTTGCTACAGGCATGCCAGGTATGTATGTTATCAGTGGATTAAGGGAATCCCTGAAGTTAAAATATTGGTGGTAGTAGATCTTTGCAAAAGCCTCAAAGGATTAGCTATACTTTTTTGTGTGTGTTTTGGGGTGGGAGGTGTTTTTGTTTGTAGTTAGTTACTGGCTCTTGTTTTGGACACGGATCTCTAAGACTGCAGGGTGGTCTGTGCCTTATAAAAAGCCTGTGACATTTAGTTTGAGTCAGAGCATCATGTGAGACCTGGACCCAGCCCTAATTTGTGACTACATTATAGGAAGACATAAAAAGAGCATTATTTTCAAAAAGAAGCTATCCTAAATAATTCAAGGGTAGTTCTTAAAACCCACAAAAAGGCCCCTCTCCAAACAGGTGATTGTAAATAATACTGAGTGGTCAAATACATAAACTCAGTAATGCAGGAGCCTCTCCTGTGAAGATTGGACTTGAAGACTTTTTTCTTCTTCCACAAGACCCAAGAGATTTTCTGTGAGGGCAGGAACTTTTTTGTTGAGTTTCCATTGTAGGTTGCTGCTTTGTCCCATCTGCTGCATGCCTGGATGGCCAGAGGAGAACTTTATTCATGTGAATGTATTTAAGGCTATTCTATAATAGGAATTCTGTGCAACTGGCTTTCATCCTTACTGACCATGCTTTTACAAGGAATGAGACTCAAAACATAAACAAAAAAGATATTTATTTTCTCAGTCATCATCAGCTGTTTTTGTGGTGAGTCATGGGGAGCACTAGTGATTCCTCTTTTTAGGTGAAGACGATGACTATAGGATGATGGAATGAATGTATGCCATTTTAGATAGGAATCGTTATACTGGTTTAGATCTATGTATTTGAGCTACATATTTAATGCTCCTTTTTATAGCTGGTGTAAAGAAATAGGAACTTTTAGTCTTGACTCATCTGACTCTTTTTTTTTGGTTACCTGATTTAGGATAAAGTGGGTTTTGCTCCAGAGGCACTTCTTTCTATTCACTTAATATAAAATTGAGTCAAGATCACTAAATTACATCTAGATAAAAAAATAAGATTAAGCAAATCCCAGGTAGTAATCACTGAACAACATGTATAATGTAATAAACAAGCAGAAAACGTGTGGAATTCTTGTTTCAATGGACTTAGATGTTTTATGAGAAAGTGTAGGTCCAAAATTATTTTCAAGCTTTTGAATATTCTTTACAGAGAGAATATTTGCACTTTGGTTTCACTGCAAGCTAATAAATGAGAGTATATTATTTAGCTTGTCCATACTGCTGTCTTTTAATTGTTTCAGCTGCTTTCCTCTTGTACAGCCTTCATGTTGGATGAAATTAATGAGCTATCCCAACTATGGGATACTGATATTTCAAGTATTTCTGTATTAATTGCTTAGGGAGGTGTTTTCATGTGGCACTGAAGGTGTATATCTCATCCTAAGAGCAAAGAGAAAGTGTCTGAAATACTGAAGTCTATCTTCAGAAAAATTCAGGTTCTTTTTTAAAACCATCTAAAGTGAGGTACATTTTGCATTGGAGTTGTGTACTTAGATTTTAAATTCTTTCAGCCCTAATTTAGTAAGTCTTTCAATAACAAGGATTCTTAAATATTGGAATAAATCTGCAAGACAAAGTCAGAAGGTACTCCCAATTTCATCATCATATGATGAATATACATTCTTCTACAAATAAAACCAATCCTTATCACAGACAAGACTGGGCTTGGCTTAGTCGTCCAAATTCTGGAATCTGCACATGACCTCATTTGTCTGAGGAGCCATTGTGCTCAGTGGAGATGTCCCAAGTGCAGCTGCTCCACAGAGGCTGCAGAGCTGCTTGGCTTACCCTAAAATAGGTGTCAAACAGCTGAATCTCTCCTGAGGCTTTGTGGCTGCATTGGCTGCATCAGGTTCAACTTAGTTTTACTGAATTCATGGAAGTGAAGCTGGTAGCGCTGACTGTAATAGTGCATCAGGTGGGCACATATATTGAGTTGTCTGAAAAATGTGTATAAAATATTAAAATGAACAATTTCTGTCTATTGGCATTCCTTTTTTTATTAGCTAGAGGAATTTAAAGTGTGACATTGCAGTGGGTTGTGCATTCTGTGCCTCCAGATAGTATGGAATAGAAGTCAAATTTAACTGTGGAAGCCAAATTTAGAGTTACAGTATTGGCAAACTTACAATGGTTATAGAAAGTATAAATCATTTACTGGTAGGATAGTAAGTTCTGAATTTGATTTGTGAGAGGACAAGTGCAGAGATAAGGCTGTGCATATCTTTGTCAGAACAAACGTGGTGGTAGGGGTTTAGGGTTTGGTGAGCCTGGGAGACTGAAATGAAGACGGCAGCATTTAAGGAAAGATGGAAGATTAAGAGCTGAATAAAAGTTCAAATCTGTACGCAGAGGAAACTAATTGGGTCTTGGGAATGTTGAGAAGGGAGAAGCTGTACATTTCCTACACAGAGAGGACTCTACAGTGACTTGCAGGTTATGCTCCTGGGTGGAGAGAGAGAGGTGTCAGGGTAGTGTTAAAAGGGGCAGATAATTGAGTTGGCAGTAAGAAGTGTCACATCTGTTAAATTGAGTAGAGAGAAGTGACAAACTGACATATGTTTGGGTGTCATCAGTGAGGGAAGTTGCATAGAGGGAAGGGAGTAGGAGATCTGGGCAGAGCTTTGTGGTATTACATACAAAAATGTGAGAAGAGAATGTAAAGTATCCATTGAAAGACACTGAAGTTACTGGATGGATAAGAGCAACACTAAGAATGGGCTGCATGAGCCAAGAGAACAGATTTCCTCTCATTCTCTCATTCTTGAAGAACATTTAAGGTTTGTGTGAAAAGAATCTAGAAAGTTCTCAGAGTCTGTGGTTTTGGAGACATTCAGAAATCATTTCAGCAAAGCACAGTACTGGTAAACCAGATTGTTTACTTTCATGTTCCCTGCTGATCTGCAGACAGTAAGTGTAGATAGAACAGTTGAATTCTAAAATAAAAGGTGTGATTAGGAACTGATTAGGAAGCAAAGAGTATGTTTTAGTTTTTTGGTTGCAGTGGAAGACCACAGTAAGCTTGAATGTGAAGGCACTGAAATGAGCTTTGATAGTTGTTAATTTGGAGAGAAAATTGCACAGCAATTGATGGAGAGGTAATAAAAAAATGAAACAGGAGGAGAGAGGCAATTAGAGAGGAGATCATCTGGCAAGTCACCATCTTAAGTTTGATAAGAGGGAAGCCTTTTGGGGTTGTGTGTCCCCCCTCAGGTATTTTGCATTGGAAAATATGCTTGTTTACATTGTGGGCCTGAAGTCATATAAACTGCTTTGTATTAGTTTCAGGTGAGCACAAGGGTGTAAATATGTGATCAGTCCTTTTTTATATAGCTATAGCAATATCTGTGGGTTTGAACGTTTGAAGAGAGTAGATGGACTGGTAAGTAAATATTAGCCAATTCTGGGTTCTGAAAAAGTGGTGGTGCATGATACAGCAGCGACAAATGGCAGGACCAATATGGTATCAATTGAACGTCCTGTGGGTAACAGTAGAAACAATTTAGGTACTAGTAATTTGCTAATGTATGCAGGAGTGTATGTGGTATTAGAAAGAGCTTTCCTACTGTGTCACTAACATTTTATGCTGTGTTCTCTACAGAACTACGGTAAAACAGACAGCAGTCACTCTCACCTTTCCCTACCTTGGGAATGTAGCAAACTTTCTTAGTGGTGAAGGTGGTAGAGCAGCACAGCAGAGTTTTGTAGGTGGAAGAGGTAGTGGCACCTATAGTGAAGGTTTCCTAACCAATTCAATTGTAAGAACCTGCTTTGGTTGTTTTTAACTAGCCAAGCTTTCAGACAAACTCTGTGGAGGACAACTCCTTTCCTCTGCTGTTGGTGGGAAAGAGATGGTAGATGTACCTGGAATGCAAAGCAAGTAGTGAGCAGTGAGAACAAACAGGTTTGGAATGATAGGAATGACAAATTTTCATAACCATAATAGCGCATTCATCTCCAGAACTGTGAATTGGACCTAAAGATCTAGTTTTTCATCACTCCTCTCCTGTTCATTTACTGAGTCTCCTTCATATCTTCAGATTTTCTTAAGCATGAGAGAATTTAGACCTGTGTCTCCAACTTCCTTGCAGAGAACTGTAACCACCCAGGCCAGTAGGCAGATGGTGTTTCCAGCTCTGTTTTTGGAGCAAGGCATCTAGGCAGAAGAGATTACACAGGTGTTTTAGAAATAGAGGTGGAGAAAATATAAGTTGGGAGCCTGGTGATTAAGGTATTCACCTGGAATTAGAAGCCCAGGTCTTTATGTTCAGGTCCATATGTATTTCAGAGAGAACTCTGCTAAACCTGGCTCTGAACAGAGATGGAAACTGACTTGAAATATTATGTAAAATCTTGGTTCTTACACCTACAAAAAATAGACATGTGATTTTTGCAATCTTGACTTTTTTTCTTAATAGCATTAGTATATATTTGAACATGGGAGGAATATTGAAATTGTCTTGGCTTTTTGTTGTATTGCTTTATAAGAATAGTCAACCTAAAAATTAGATGGTGTTTTCTTTCCATTGTCAGCACCCTTTCTTAGATTATCCTAGCTCTTGCCTTTCATTTTATAGGGATTCTTATTCCAGTTCTTCTACTTCATTATAAGGTGTCAGAGCTTTAAAATTAATTCTCTTGCTCTTGTCCTAAATAAAGGTTTTTTTGTTTGCTTTTTTTGTCTCTCTTGCTTTCCTTCATTCATATCTTGTATCCTGTTTTCCTTCCTACTGCTTGCTTTTCTCCTTTTTCAATTCCTCCTCCTCTTTCTCCTCCAGTTCCAACTCTCAACTGTCAACTGAATGAAATTATACTTGGATTACAGTCTGTTTTTCTGTGAAACTGACTGGTCCAAGGTATTCATGCACCTAGAGCTTTCCTTTCCTAATGTGTTTTTGTAGATAGACTTTTAAGTGTGGCTAGGTAATGTATGGAATTGCCAAACCTGCATTTAGTTCAGCCCTGTAATTGTACAGTTTTCAATACCTTTTCCATGTACAAAGGCATACAAGAGAAGTGTAGAATATTTTAAATCGCTAAAAAAAGTTGATTTGATAATCATCCAAATATGGCCAATTTTGTTGTTCCTGTACCTTTTCACTATGGCATTAGAAACTTAATTTTTAACCTTGAAAACAAAACTCAACTTTAGGCTGCTAAATCTAGCTGTTATTCTAGTTTCAAAAAATTAGGTAGAGCATTCCTAAATAAGATTTTGTCACCGTTTTACGATGTTCACTGTTTTTTTTTCTTTTAATGTCCAGTTAACATTCTACGGCAATATGACAGAAATGCTGTTTTCCCCTCTTGTAGTTTGTTGTCAGAATATTTCAAGGAGAGAAAGAATGCTGACTCTATGAGACTGTGTGTACTACTAATTCTTGTCTTCTGTCTTGTGTAGGTTATCAAGTACTAGCTCCCACTGCCTATTACGATCAGACTGGTGCCTTAGTAGTAGGCCCTGGGGCGAGAACTGGCCTCGGAGCACCAGTCAGATTGGTGGCCTCAACTCCTGTTATAATCAGTTCTGCAGCAGCACAAGCAGGTAATTATTGATCCTGCATGGAGGCTTCTTCCACTCTTGTACTGAATCTTAACAGTTGTGTTGGTTGATTAGTATTTGGTATCGTTGATGTGTTTTGTATGCAGTTGTGAAAAATATACCATCCATGCTCTTGCTCTTACTCTGTTCCCTCCCTTTTTCTGAGAGACTTTGCTGTTTCTGAGAGATGTATTTTTCCTTTTTTTAATTCAAATTTACAGTCCTCTCCCCATACATATACAGGCATGTTTCTGCAAATGTTGTTGCTTGTCAGATACGAGCATTTCCCCCTTTCCTTTCCCTATGCATATGACATGCACTTCACATCAGTCCCCTAAACGGTGTCCTCTAGGAAGTATCATTTCATTGCTTCAGCCTGGCAGAAGATGATGGAGTGCTCTGGGGTCCTACTGTGCTTTTCTCCTGAAAAGTGTGGCAAGGAAAAACCTATAGAATGGGCAGCAGAAGAGGAGAATTAGTTATATCTAAAGTCTCTAGTTTTCTTTTTCTCTTTTTATCAATGTTAGGGTCTGATACTACTTTACTGAACCATTGTACGTATTGCATTTGTTAAATTAAAATCTAAAATACTAACACCAGATAAATTATATAAATCTGCTCAGAAAATTAGATTTTAAATTAATCAATAAGCTTCTTTCTATATGCAGAACTTTCTTCTGACATTAGTAGCTGAAGATGTCTTTGAATGACTCTTAGCTACAACTCTGCTATTGCAACTTTGGATATAAAGTTCAGTAAACAGTAATATCTTAATGTTTATACTGAAAATTCCCTCATTTACATTAACAATTCTACAGCTTTGATTAGCCTACAACATATGCTGTCTTTATTTTTTTTCCTTGGGTAATTAAGACTGTGTAATACTATAAAGTCTCTTTTAGTCCTATAATATGTGAATTTCTGCTTGCTTAAGAGGGCTTCAAGAAAATATAATTTAGATCTGAATAGTCCATTTTCAGTCAGAAATGTTTGAGAGAGTAATTATGATTGAAAACATGTGTTTTACAGCTGCAGCTGCTTCAGCTGGAGGAACAGCAAACAATCTCGCGGGAGCCACGAACGGTCTATTTCGGCCACTTGGTGCCCAGCCACAACAACAGCAACAGCAAACAAATAGTAGCCTACAATCCAATTCATTTTATGGCAGTAACTCTTTGACCAATAACTCCCAGAGCAGTTCCCTTTTTTCACATGGTCCTGGCCAACCAGGAAGCACATCTCTTGGCTTTGGAAGTAGCAGCTCTTTAGGAGCAGCTATCGGCTCTGCACTTGGTGGATTTGGCTCATCAGGTAGGTTATTAATATAGTGAGGAAATTCTGTGAGACTTCTGTGTTAAGCAAAAAAAATGTATCTGTATCCAGACATATTATATACACATACATTTCTAAAAAGAATGCAAAAATAGGTTATTCAAGTTTAAAACAAATTGTAGGGGAAGAAAAAGGGGGGTTTAAGTTCAATTGGGCTCTGTATACAAGATGCATTTTTGAAGAATATCCTGTAATCATAGATATCTCCAAAATACTTTTCCATATTGAGCACTGTACTCTGCCCCAGAAGTTTGTTATTGTTTTTAGTAAGCTTTTTTTATTTTCAATGGAGTCTTCATTCTGTGTTTAACAATAATTTATGATGTTTGAGATGCATTCTTTTGTTGTAATTTTCATGTCAGGAAAATACCTAATTTTTAAAAAAATTAAATAGCATATGGCTTTCTAAATTTAATTTAATATTGAAGTGTGTGTTTCCATAACATTTTTTATAGACTTTATAAAATGGAAAAACTTAATACCCAATAATAGTTCCTGTTAACACAGGTAGGTTTAATCTTAGATACAGCTAATCCTAATTAGTTCTGTGCAAGTTTGGGGCCTTAAATTATTTCAGCAGATGCTCCTAAATATTATCAACCTGTTTGTATCTAATAAATAAAACCAGTGTTGCCATCATGGTTCTGCTCTATAGCAGAAACTTCTTACTCGCACAGTTTTTAAACATGCAAGGTAGGTTTTCATATATTTCAGATTCAGTATTAGCAAAGCAAGTTAAATATCTTTTCTGAATAATATTTCCTTTAGCTATTAATCTAAGTTACAGCACTGAATTGCTTATTATTATTTTAATGAAATCAGTGGAGCATGTTTATAATCTTCAGTATCTTGCAGATCCATGGAAATTGGGGAAAATTTATGTACTCTAGCAGTATTTTTTTAACATTAAATGCCCAGAGGGAAATAATTAAAAAAAAAAAAAAATTAATGTTGAAAGAAGTGTAAAAAGTGAAGATTATTACAAGATAGCTTAATATATGGAAAAACAGAAGGAAAAACATGCCCTTCAGTGTTAAAACATAATACTTGTTATTTGGTAACTAAGTGGAGGTGAATAGTGATATTAAGCATAATCCATACCAACACTGAGACTTTCTCAGTGTTGTTGTTCATAAAATAATCTGAAAAATTGTTTACTTTAACAAAACTAATGCTAGGAAATCCAGAATAAAGTTTTATGCTGATCCTCTCTAATACATGATTTTAAAGAGTGAAGTAGAAGACTCTAAACATACTATCTTTTACTTTAAAAAAAAAAAAATAATTAAAAATAATTTAAAAAAATAATTGTCGAGGCTACTCAGTTAGTTGTGTAGGTTTTCTTAATTTTCCATAATACCACAGCAGGTGAATCTTATTTACAAAGTAATTGTGATCTCCAGGTGCTGTCTTTTGTAATATAATTTGTTGTCAGCTACTTGTAGGACTTTAGTGAATGCTTAGCAGCTGTGTTTTGCTCTAGGTGCAGTTTCATTTCATTGATAGACAGTGATCGTAAGTATATCTGCATGTTTAATGCAGTGCACCCATTTTAAGTCTCTAGATAGAATAGTTTTAAGTCATAAAAGTCTTTATCCAGCATTATCATGAGGACCTCCATAGAATACAAATTTTAGTTGTGTATCTACTTAAGAAGAATCAGCATAGTTTTTTCTGGCACAGGAGAATAAACCTTTTCTTGTAGCAAAGGTCAGTTCCAGAGCTTTGTCCAAAGCCTTCAGCGTAGACAGCATATGCTGAAATTTTGCAGTAGTATCCTAGGTGATTTAATTAGCATGGTAGTTTCCACAGGGAAGCAGGAAGCCTATGCTTTTGCAGTTTGAGAAGTGCTGATGAAAGGTGCTATCTAAACCTGAAATATTTTTAGTAGTATTATTGGAATAATAGTATATTGAAAGTGCCCGTCTGCCAAGTATAAATTGTACTTGCCATAAAAGCCACTTAAAAATGCTTCCTGATAATTTTTTAAGACAGTTCCTGAGCTGTATGTGTATGTGAATTGAATTACACAGATGAATACTTAGACAAATGGTGTTAATGCACATTGAGGCAAATTAAAAACAAGTATAATTTTTTATTTGCCAAAGTTTCAGTTTTATAACTCCCCTCAGTGTGTTGTAAAGGTTGAATTTCCATTAAAATATAGCCATGAAGACTGACAGATGGCAATACAGATCTTGCCCTTATGTTTTCAGTTGTTGCAGGGGAAAAAAAATAGCTCTGTAAAAAAAAAGAATGTAAAGATGAGCATGTTCTAGCTGAATGACTGAATGATAAAAGTAAAAAACCAGGAGGAGGCAAGCATAAATGGCTGTATGTACTTTACAGTCTCTGCTCTTTTATTATAAAGTTATTCATACACGATCATAAAGAGTTAGGTACATGATAAGTTACTGCAGCTTAACAGGTAACTAAGAATTAGATCAACTGTGGCAGCTTTCCACATGCCTACTTCTGGCTTCTACAGTGGTGAAGAGGAGTAAGCTATTTCAAATTATCTTCTGGTTTTTGTGAGCTTTGCTTGTTTGTGTGTGAAAATGCAGCTCAGCTGGTTTATGGTAACTTGTTAGGCTGCAGTAATTTAGCTGAGTAAGAACCCTGAAAGAAAGCTAAAGTTTGCTTAGCTTTTTTCATAGTTGGAAAAATAACAATCCATCATACAGAGTTGTATTAATATTCACATGGTTCACCAGCTGAGCCAGAACCTGTACAGCTAGTCTGAAATCTTGAGATTTCTTTGAACTGTTGCCTTAATTTGCTCTTCTTATTCTCAGTCTCCTTGCCTAGATAGTGCAGTATCTTTTCCTTCTGGCTTCTCCTCTAGTGTGTCTTCCTTCCCAGTTTCCAGGCAACATTTATCTCCTGCTTCCCCTCCCAAATATGTCTCTGTTCTGCTTGTACTGTGTTATGTTCCCATCATCAGCTTACTATTCCCGTCTTTTTGCCGCACAGTCACATATACTTTCTTCAGCCTAACTTCTTCAGATATGCTTTCTTTTCATCCTCAGTCCCACTAGTTTTGAAAGTGCTTGCCAGTTTTCTTGCAGTGTCCTTGTTCACTCCTTTCTCTCCTCCTGGTTCTGTTCCCCCCCCCCCACCTCCTTTTTTTCCTTCCTTCCCCCCGCACCCTGCCCTTCTTTTTCCCTGGTCTGTTTCTTGTGTTTGGCTTTTGTCTGCTCTGCATTTGAAGTAGAAAACTTCCTTTTCATGCTGCCTGATGGGCCTTCTGAACACAAGGTGGATCTTGGACAGCAATTTCAGAGTCCTTTTGTGGCAAGACACACAGAAGCCTAGATGTTCAATTGCAGGGAAAACCTTTATCAGCCATCTCAGATGTGCCGTGTATGGATAGGAGTTTTAAGTTTTCAGCAATGAGTCTGTAGCAGATCTGTGCTGAACTTGTATGAACTCTGATTTTGCTAAGATTTTTGGCTCAATCAAAGAAAGCATGAAAATAAAGGTCTCCTGTGACTAGCACATTGGTCTGAGTACATGAAAGCATTAACTTCTCAAATAATAGGTAGCTGGATTATTTTGCTAAGGATAAAGCATCTTTCCTTGCCTGTTCTTCTGAAATGGCAGTGTCTGGGCAGAATTTCTTTGAAAAATGTGGTCCAAGCAGGTACCTGCCATAAAAAGTATTAGTAAAGTTGCTAATGTTAGGAGAAAACAAGTAAGTGTCTTAAAATGGACACAAGTATTGGGCGACCTTTATATTGGGCCCTGCTGCTGGCCTTAGTAGGAAGGTACCTGACAAGGGTAAAGATTATGGAAATACAAATTCTGACCTTGTCCTTTTTAAGTTGAAGTAGAAATTTATTTCCCAAATTCAGCTTAAGAAGCATCTTTGTTATCAAAATATCCATAATCTTGGTTTTGTTCATGAGTATAACAATGTTCCAGTGTTTAAAATAGGCACTCTAGTTTACTATTTTACTAGTATGAAACACATACTAGAATTTAACATTTCCTAATTTATCCTAGCCTGTTCATTGCCCTGCTGAATGATGCTGTGCAGGATAACCAGTCATTCACTAATACACTGTTATCTAAAGTTTCTAGTCTAATTTGACTTTCAGAAATACTGATAGCAGTAAAATTAAATTTTTAGCTTTTCACCTTAATTTTCCTATCTCTACTCTGCTTCTCTTCTTAGCTTATTCCTCCTTTGTAATATCTTTTCAAAACACTTCTTTGAGAACCATAATTCTCATAGGGAATTTTTAGTCATTTTTTTCCTACAGGTCAGGGGTTCACAAACAAGATGAAGTTCAGAAACAGCTGAACAGCAACATAGGTTATTTTCTGAACCCTTAAACAGCAACAACTAATTGTCTCTAGCCTTTTTCCTGAAATCAGGTATCACTGTCTGACTAATAATTTACGGTGGAAAAAAGTTATCGAAGAGTTTAGTGGAATTATGTTTAGAATCATTTATTCTGTAAAGTGACAGTGTAATCTAATCTTATAAATTCCATATTTGTCCCAAAGCCTGAATCCAGGCAGTTAAAACAGAGTACTGCAATTATTACTGGGAGAAGTCTAGAATGAAATGTTGAAGACATGGGCATTGGTGAAAGTACTTATCAGTGGTATGTTTATACCCACTTAGATTTACTTAAAAGCATGTGTGGTTATCACAGTAATTGTCTTTGTCATAACGATTGCTGTAATTATTGTGATCGCATCTGTTATTGCCCAGCTGTAGTTGGGGATAGGTTTTATTCAGTTGACACTGTGTAATTAGGGTCTTTTTATTTCTTCTTCAGTTGGCAGTTCTGCAAGTAGTAGTGCCACAAGGAGAGATTCTCTATCTACTAGCTCTGACTTGTACAAAAGATCTAGTAGCAGCCTAGCACCCATAGGGCAGCCATTTTACAATAGTCTGGGATTTTCCTCCTCTCCAAGTCCAATAGGCATGCCTCTGCCAAGCCAAACGCCAGGACATTCACTTACGCCACCGCCATCACTTTCATCACATGGATCCTCATCCAGTTTGCATTTAGGTAAAAAAAACAAAAACAAAAAACCAAAAAAAACACTTTTTGTTTGTATGTGTGTATGTATTTCTGTGTGTAAAATATATGTTGCATAAGAGATGTCACATTACCTTTGCTGTTGAACAGTTTTGTAATGAAGAGGGGCCATTCCTGAAAGGTGAAGAGCATGGTGAAATGCTCGTTGATTTGACAGTGGAGGGCACTCAGCTTTTTGCAGTATCGGGCCAACAACTGATTTTTCTTCCCTTGCAGAAGCCCGATAGAGAGCCCAGTAAGACTTTTTGGTCCTTTTTGTATTGTTTCTGCAGTATGACAAGCAAAGGTGCATTATTTTTGTTTCTACTTCAGTGTATTACCACTTTAAGGACATTTTAAGACGATGTTGTGTTTAACAGTGAAGTGACTTTCACTACTGCCCCTTACCATGATAAAGTAGAAAAGTGAGCAAATCTTGCAATGTAAAATGTATTGAAAGGTGATTTTTGAATCGGTGAGCCTACTACCTCATGGCCCAGATTCTTTGCCAGGAAGACAATAGTTCATCACCAGGCTGTTGGAAAAAAAGAAAATGCATTTGTGAAAGTAGCAAAGGCTCTGTCAGTGATGGCCCTCTGTATTTTTTAAGGAATGATGATAGTAGTCTTTTAGAAAACTTTTGAGCTAGTTAGATGACATGGGAGCTCAAACTTTAAAAAAAAAAAAAGTAACTATAAAATAAAAAATCTAAAGAAACCCCACCACAGCCTACAGTTTATTTAGAAAAGATTGCCTCTAAACTGAGGTTACTTGATAAACTTTCCATTTTTTTTCTGCAAATATTTGTGGCCGCTTAATTTGGATTCTAAAATCATACAATGAAATGGGATATAATTTCAAGATTGAGTTGTCTATTGCTCCAGTAACTATTCGGTGCACAGTTTTGTGCATATAATAGGCAACCTAATCCCCTGTACTTCTGCTAGTGCAAATAAATCAGGAAAAAATTTAAAAGTGCCTACCAAAATGTACACTTTAAATGAGAAATGTGTAAGTGATTTGTATAACAAAGTTAAAAGTAATTTTAATATATTACATTTACAGTTCAGTATCCCCTTCATCGTTAAGTGCTGAATACCCGAAGTAAAACTGGGCAAGGGGATGTTTCAGCACGTTTTATTTTTTTTACTTACCTTTTTTCCTTTTTCAGGTCTACAAAGTGCACCTTTGGGCTGAGACCAAGCATGGAAAGTTTCAGCCCAAATGGAGGCTTTTGAGAAAGTTCTGAACATCTGACAATGGGGTTATCATGGAAATCTTTTTCTTTCTTTCTTTTCAAAGTACTTTCACAATAGTTTTCATATTACTGAAAACTATACTTAAACCAAATTTTGGAAGGCATTATCTAAAATTAAAACCATTGAAAGTCTTGTGTTGTTTCACATTTGAGAAAATAGCTGTGATGAGTATAGAAGATTACCTTTATCAGCAGAAATTGTTAAATACTGATTTTAATCCATTTTGGATTCTTTGGCAGTGTGAACTAAGCATATTAGTTTGTTAAAATGATGTACTAGCTCAGTGTGTAAAGGCCAGAATGTACAGTTGTACTCTGAAAACTGACACAATGTTGTTGGCTTCCATGTGTATGTACTGCCTCTTTATCTTCAAATGAAGTGGATCTTGATTATGAGTAAACTTTCTGTTACCTTACCAAATCAATCTGAAGTTTGGAAATTGAGGTGGTCTGGATTTTTGCTTTCACAAAAATGCAGGAATTTTTTTAGTGTTTCCTGCACTCTTGCTTTGTGTCGTATCTTGGCACAGTCACATCCATGGTGCACTTTCACAAAAAGTTGAAGACTATTTCTTCAGTTAATTGTCTGTTCTGTTAAATTTATTCTGGTGTCTTCATCAACCACTCTTGGAAGCATTTGTTTTGTTTGCACATATAAAAAAGGCAAAGCTTTTTCACCGAATGAGAAGTTATACCTGAAATCAAACAGGAAGTATATTTTAAGAAGGGTGTGATTATCATGTAGTCACTTTTCAGAGTAGAACAACATTGTAAGTTCATGTCTGCATGCAGTTTCCATTGGTATTCTGATAATGCCTGTCAAATGCAGCTCTCCCTCCATCTTCAAAACTTGTTGTCCTGCCTGCTTAGATCAACAGGTTCAGCTAAGTTTAACTCCTGTTTTAAAATGGGCATCAAAGTCGATTGCTCCTGTTTCAGCCACCGGAATACTAGAGCACAATACTGGGAAAGGGTGCATGGTTTTATAACCCCTTTGTCAGACACTGCTGCAATTTGTAGCTTAAAAGACCAGTTTCCCTTTGACAAGAAATTCATGATATTTTACTGTTTTATCTCTTCTCACCAACTCCTATCCAACATCCTGAAATAGGAATGTGCTAATTACTTTGTTCTAGTGTCAGTTTTCCTGTATTTGAAGGGATTTGTCAGTTGTCTGTAACTGCTTCTTTACTGTAATCAGTTGGAGCAGTAAGGTCATGAATTTGAACTACCCTTTCACTCCCAGGGACAAAAAATCTGCAAGAGGAAGTATTTTTCCTGTGTTATAAAAAGTCGTTTTAGGTTGGTAGTGCTTACTCTGTTTGATGGTACATTTTAAAATCTGGGCTTTTGGAGGTAATTATTTTCTGTGCATTGCAAGCCAGGCTTGTTAGTAGTTTAGATTGATGTTTTATCTTCAGAAGTGGTCATTTTGGGTAAGAGTAAACGCCCCTTGGTAAGACAGTATGGGGAACTTTGCATTGTCTCTGCTGTGCACCTACTCGGTAGGGCTTTGGTAAACCAGGCATAATAAGTACTAACATTGATTCATAAAATATACATAGTACATATATATGCATATATGTGTTCATATATATGTGTAATTCTATTTTCCATGTAAAGATTAAATTTTTTAGCTGAGGATGAGATGAAGCTACTTTTTTACAGATTAACAAATACTTTGTAGAAATCAAGTTTAAAATGTTTATATACTTGTATGTATTTTACCAGAAAAATCATATTGCTGACTGATTTAAACAGCAGTTACTGTGCAGTAAATCTGTTTTATGTCTTGGTTAGAAACAATTGAATAAATACTTTGGTAATAAGTACTAACACACTAATGCCATCAAAATAAATGTGCCTAGATCTAGTTTTTAATAATTTTTTCATGTTCTCCTTTAACATGGATAGCATATTTAATGTAAGGAGTTAATAATTTAACATGCTTTGTGTCCTTGAAGTTTAGTAAGGCTCTGTTTTAGATGGTCTGTATCCCCTTTATACCTCTGTGCCTCTTCTTCCCTATGGAGTAGGCACAGGGATTTAGGTTCAATTAAATTGTAAAACAACTTAATATTATTCATTGCATTGTTTTATGAGATCAGAAGTGATAGCTAAGTGATTAGCTGAATAATGAACTGCACACTTTATTCCCCAATGGTTTGTAATTGTGTGGTTGTACTGATTCCTGATAAGTCTTTTAAAATTTCAGTGTTTACAGAAATGCTTAGATGCTTTATTCAGTAGCGTATGTTCCCCAAAT
Organism: Aramus guarauna; assembly: GCA_013400195.1. Classification (NCBI taxonomy): domain Eukaryota; kingdom Metazoa; phylum Chordata; class Aves; order Gruiformes; family Aramidae; genus Aramus; species Aramus guarauna. Next base: position 93,719 of record VXBL01001368.1, read on the forward strand.
AATTTATAAGACCTAGACTGTTACCTGTCTAGTTTGGAACTGGAATCTGCAAAACGAGTATCCTGAGTTCTTGAAGAGCGCAGGGATGTGGTAGGCTAACCAGGAGGATTTGGGTAACTAAAATTCAGATTTCAGTTTTCCATTTCTAAGCTGTTCACACTCAAAGTTTTCAGGAAGACCAGGTGTCCTTAATGTCCACTCTAATGCTTTGGTGGTTTTGGACTGAGAAAGTAATGAGTACAATATTTAAGGAAATAGGCCATTGTAACAAGACTATATCTGCATATAATAAGCACCTATGACAATATGCTTTTACTTGGTTATTTTTTATTGTTTTTCAAATCTGCAAAGTTGCCACTGAGCTATAATGCTGCTGTAATAGAAGGTTATATGAGAAGAAAAGCTAATTGTCTATTAAATTACTGTTTTTTATAATAGCATCCAGGGTTTTACAAGGTTATGCTTTCTGTGTGCTTTTGAAGTACGACAGGTTCTTCTAGGCACTATGGATATGTTTTTCAGTCTTCCTGTATTATGATCCTGCTTAACATGATTGTCTTAAGTAGTTTCACAGGCTAGACAGGAGTCTCCCAGTTGCAGCATAGTTATTTTACAACTCTTAAAAAAGGGATGGTTCCCAAACTAAACTGAAGAAAGGCTTGATAATCCTGAGTGTGAAATGTATACGTGCAGTTCTACTGCACATATATAGCATATTTGTTAAAAGCTACCATTCTTAATTTCTGTTTTAATTGCGTATAACTTGTCACATTAAATTTATACTTACATGAAGGCTCGGATTAAAAAAACCCAAAACTGAAACAATTCCTGAGTCACATGTGCAATTCCATGGCTCTGTATGCTAATTAGAGCCATGCAGTTTGTGAGCATATAATCAAAATTACCCTATTAGTTTCTAGCGCAGAATTGAGCATGTGGTCAGTGGAGCAATAGAGATGCTGCAACAGGCAGGTAGCCTATAAGACTTCCTTTTAAGCGGTCTCTGCTGCCCTCTCGTGGCATTAAATAGTGTTACTACACAGCATTCACAGGGAAGCTAGGATATCATTCATATGTTTAAATAATCTAGATGAGAAATACCATGATATAAGGTGCATAACTTTTTGTTCTTTAGAAGGCAGTTCCTAGAAGAGAGGTGACTGTAGAGCATCACTCTGCACACTGCTTCACTTGCAGAATGTTGGGTTTCTTTTTTCTTTCTGTCTATTAAGATCACGTTGCTGTCAGCTCTTTGCTGGAAATAGGGATTGTCAATGGAAACTAAAAATTATAGTTAAAAAAACCTTGATTTTTCTGACTGTAAAGAATTAAGAGGCTTTAATTTAAAAGAATACCTAGTGGTTTTTAAAAAGTATTGTGGGACATAAAGTATTTACTGATTCTTACAACTGAATTTTGAAAACTAATTGTAAAACATACTACTTATTTCTATTTTAGGGCATAATCCTATACAGTGCAATAAATGTGATGCTTGATATGTCTTTCAGAGCGCTAACATCTCAGATTCTGGTATTGCAATTTGACCTTTTGAAAAAGACAATTTACTGTTAATACCAGCCCACTGTAACACTGTTGTTGCCTGGCCTTATAAATATTTGGAACCAAAAGGCAGCTTGGCTGGGGCACTGTCAGCTGATTTTTTTTTTTTTTTTTAATTGATTTTGTAATAGAGCACCATTCAAACAGCACATACTGCAATTTAAAACAAATTCAAATGTAGATATTTCTTCTGTTGACTTTGAAGGGACTTTCAGTTAATATGTCGCTTTAGGTAATTTGTAGGGAAACTGAAAATACCTTCCTTTTCCAAGTCATACTCGATAATTTTAGGTTGGTGGTTTTGGTGGGATTTTTTTAGTAGCATTGAGGTCTCTAGGTGGGAATTGTCTTGGAATGTTTCTGCTCTTAGTATAGTAGCAGTATTCCTTTTAAAATCATACTGTAGTTGGGAGGGATGCTTTGTTTGCATGCTTATTATGATGATTGCATCCTGTTGTAGAGGAAGGAGGGGCCTACTGGAGGAGTTCAGAGTGACATAAACTGATTAAAGAGTAATATGTATGTGAGGAGAAATTCGCAGGACTGTAAGATGATGATAGCTGTAGGTGGAATCACTGGCAAAAGGAGTAGGACCTAAATACAGGAAGGCAAATCAGTTCTTAGAAGGTAAGGAAAGATGAAGTGTAGTGAGAGTGATGAATGTTTTTGCAGCAAGGAAAGGACTTAATGTTTCTAAAAGAAACTTCAGTTTGATATCTCTTTAGTGGTTTTAGAATTAAGTACAGCATTCTTAGTTACCTGGCTTGAAATTTGACCTATTTAGTGCTTACAAGAGGTACCAGATTGAAAGCCTGGGATGCTGAAGTCATCAGACATCCTACAGAACAGGTACAGCACGGCAAGAGTCATGCCTCCCCAAAAATGCCCTTTCACACTAAGTTGGAAAGGTACCTCAGTAGGGACTGAAGGGTAGTTCAGATTTCATGGTCTATTTTGAAACAATTGGCTAACTTCGAGACTACTAACAAGGATGTAAGTCAGTATTACTTGTGAAGTGGGAATCTGTCCACTCAGCTAAGGCCCACCCACTTCTAAAGTTTCTGTAAGTCTGAGTGGGTGCTCACTTTACCTGCTTCATTATATTTTTCTAATGACATTTCTTTTCCTGGTGCCCTTCACATAAAATAAAAACGACGAGGAGAATGATTTTATTTATTGGAAGATAAAGCTATCTAACTCCTCCAACCATAATGAGGTAAATATAAATAAAAAGACAATGCTGTTGATGTCTTCGGTTCCAGGGTGTATCTGTAGTTCTAGTAGACTTACTGTTTTACTGTTGTTCATTTTTCCTCGTGGCTTTTACTGACAGAACTGCTTCCTTGTAGGAGGACTGACAAATGGTAGTGGTCGCTATATTTCTGCAGCACCTGGAGCCGAAGCAAAGTATCGCAGTGCAGCAAGTACCTCCAGTCTTTTTAGCTCCACCAGTCAGCTCTTCCCTCCTTCACGCCTTCGTTACAGTAGGTCTGATATTATGCCTTCTGGACGTAGTCGGTTGCTGGAGGATTTCAGAAACAATCGTTTCCCTAATCTTCAACTAAGAGACCTTGTTGGACATATTGTTGAATTTTCCCAAGATCAGCATGGTTCTAGGTAATTATTATAGTAAAGTTAATAATAACATTTTACTGCTTTGATATTGTTATATTAACATCAAACATTTGAATGAGCTGCTAGTCATCTGAATACAAACCATGCCATTGATTGTAGCACATGCTCTTACACTGACCTTTTTCTTCTCTAGGAAATTTCATTATAAAAGTAGTATAAATTCAGCTGCTCATAGAAGTTCTCAGTGTAGAAATAGCCTCATAACTAGACTTGTAAATTCTAGTATTTAGGTATCAAAAAGATGTTGATTAAAAGAAAAATATGTTTCATCTGGAATGTAAAACCATTTTGCAGCAGTACATCATCATGTACTTAGTTATTGTTATTCTTTTCATCTTTAATCCTTTTCAAACGAAAGTTTTTAAGTATAATTTTACTAAAATGTATTCCTTTATATGCAAAGGCACTACTTTCATTTTAATAAGTTTTATAAAAATGTTGAATACTTTAGAAGTTTGAGGTGTCTCATTGAAACAGTGTTTGAGAGGTTTTCTGTTGTTTATGTAAAGCATAATGTACCTTTTTTTGCACTTAGATTTATACAGCAAAAGCTGGAGCGAGCTACTCCAGCTGAGCGCCAGATGGTATTTAATGAGATCCTGCAAGCAGCATATCAGTTGATGACTGATGTGTTTGGAAACTATGTTATACAGAAGTTCTTTGAGGTAAGCATAACACTAAGTGTATGAACAGAAATGCGAATGAAATGCTGTAAAATCTGATTAAATTTAACTGGTTTTTGTCTTAACATCATAGCAGAGCTCTACTGGACTCTTACTGCAGAACCCAAGCATATAACACTGCACATATGTTTTCTGTTTTGCATCCCGTTTTTTGTTTTTTTTTCCCTAACAGTCACAGTTTCTCTTTACGCTGGTGGTACATATGATGGTGAACATTGGTGAATGTACAGGCTGCATGCTCAGGCTTTGCAGGGCTTTTAGCGTAATTTACAGAGGCTTTCAGCAGGTGATGTGGAACATAAAGATCTGAAAGATACTTTTTGTTGGTTACTGTATCTTGGTAAAGAATGGATCTGGAAAATGCTCTTGCACCCAAATAAATATGTGTGAACTTTATCCAGTGCTGTGTATGAAGAATCTCACGTAAAATGTATTGAGGTGGAAGAATTTTGAGGAAGGCATGTCATAAGATACATCCAGTATTACTAAAACTAGTATTTAAAACTGCTTTTGTTTTTGTTAAAAGCTGTAGGGTAAGGAAAAAAAAAAAAGAAAAAAAGAAAAAAAAATTACTTGATTATCAAAGAATTACAAGATTTGACTTAGAGAAGAAAAAGCAACACCTGTGTCTTGGAAAAGGTTATATGTAGGAAAGGTATCTAGCTTAGTGTGCTTTAAATTGAGGACCATATCAAAGTATCTGAGTGGGTAGAAGGTGAAGCTGGAAAATGCTCGATAAGAAATAAGATGGTTGCTGTCAACAGGAATATGGTTTTTACTGAGTAATCTACAAAACAGTGTGATTTTTTTTTTTTTTACTTGATATTCTTTTTTACAAATCAAAATATCTTCTGAAAAGCATAGCTGATGTATGGTATGTAAGATTGTGATCTTGCTCAAGGGCCATCAATTGCTGGGTTTTTCCCATGTTAATTTGGGTGGATCCATAGATAATCATTGTCAATTGAGTGTTTTCATCTTAATTCTGCAGAAGAGCTCTCAAGAAAAAAGTGTACTAGGCCTTAGGTGTAGTAAGGGACTTCTCCTTCCTACTTAAATATTGAACTATGTTGTTTGAGCTTTCTTCAGAGTCCTGGGTGACTACGGTGTGGGGTTTAAGTTCTCAGCAGTGCTGTGTGAATGTTGCTGGTGCCACCCAGCTGATTGTCTAGATCACTTCTATGTGGTCTCCTATACCGTGCTGACTCAGGAGCTGGTGTAGGCATCTAGGAACAGGGTTATGTGTATTGTTATGAAGCTTGACTGGCTTCTACGCTGCTCAACATGGAGCAGCACAGAAGGTTGTGGTAGCACTGTGAAGGGAATAACATGGGCCGGAATTAGCTACTGTTGAAAATTGTTAGGTGAATTATACAGTGTACAAAACCATTTTGATGTTGCTCTGCAAAGCCCAAGTATTTCTAGATTTCCCAATTCACCTGCAGTAAGAATGATCCTTCAAGCCATGTGAAATTACCAAGAAGCTACTTCAGGGGTTGAAATCTCCCCCCGCCCCTGTTCTCTTCTGTTACGGCTTGCTTGCTGGATACAAGATGTAAAATATGCTGACCAGTACAGATTTGAGATATCGGAGAAAATCTGAACTAATATGTTATAGTAATCTGTAATTAATTTGCCTGGTATAATTTGTCTAAGGTTATTGCACTTAAATATTCCTTCAGACAGACAAGTATAAACTACTTTGATTTCTTCTGTTGTCTTTCAAGGTTATGCATTTGATAACAGGTATGTGACTGGAATGTGGAGTATTACAAAATGTTGCATTTAGAAAACAAAAGCTTCCAGTAAATATACCCACCAAAAATACAAAGGGGAAAATCAACCCAGTAAAGTTGTAATACCTCTTGAAAGTACTTACTCTGACGTGTAAATTCCAGCATGCTGCAATATGTCTTCATTTGTTAACAGCATATTTATTTTCTTTTAGTTTGGAAGCCTGGATCAAAAGTTAGCCCTAGCAACACGCATACGTGGCCACGTTCTGCCATTAGCCCTACAGATGTATGGTTGTCGTGTTATTCAGAAAGCACTTGAGTCAATCTCACCTGACCAGCAGGTAATTGTAAGTTAGAGCAATACTTTTTTTTAAATTTTATTTCTTTTTATTGCATCCATCTTTTTACTTGCTTTAATTGTTGATCATTCCCTTCATAATGAAATACCCTAGGGACTAAAATAGTTATTTAAATTAAAATGCTGAGGTACACAAGTAAGCTACTAGTGAATATGCAGATTGGACAGTTAGGATGAAATGGAATATTCCTTTGAGGGGGAAAAATAATAAAAAAAAGACTCATTGTAAAGACAAGGATAATTTTTTTTTTTTTTTTTCCCCAGAATGAAATGGTGAAAGAGTTGGATGGTCACGTTCTGAAATGTGTGAAAGACCAAAATGGAAACCATGTTGTACAAAAATGTATTGAGTGTGTTCAACCTCAGTCGCTTCAGTTCATCATTGACGCATTCAAAGGACAGGTAGTGTCAACAGTTCATTTCCTCCTCTGCAGGGTTGCTTTGATTAGCAGATCGTTTTCCATTGTTTTCATATACAAGATAGTGTCTGATGCTTTGCAGTCAGCTTGTTTTTATCATCCCTTTTTTATCCTACTTAAATGGAAGAGCTGTTGAAGAGACAGTTAACGTGCTGTAAAAGATCAGTCTATTGGAAATGAGGCTCTAAAAAGACCTCATTGGGTATATTAGAAATACCAATAGAGGTATTTGCTTAAGGCCAGGCTTTCTGTTTGAGTTTTATGGTATACCATTTCAAATTTCCTTTATAACTTTTAATGTTGCCGGTTTTGATGTAATAAAGTCTCTGCTCTCTAGCATATATTTTTTATTAAAATTTCTGTTTTCTTCTGTTGCTAAAGTTGCAATTCTGTCTTCCAGTGTTTCCCAATTAATGTCTATCACTAAGGAAATAGTACACTAATCTGTTCCCTACATACGAGCTAGTGTTAAGTGAAGGGGGCTGGTATTTGTTTATTTAAGGTTGGGGGTTTTGTTTTGTTTCCCAAGAAAGTTATTAATATAAGATTGATGTTGTGCTGCAGGCTAGAGAATATGCTGCAGCTAAATAAGATTTTAATACTCTGAGGCAAATGTGTACTTTTATAGTCTCGAGAAGAATTGTAAAAATCTTACTAACTTGGCTGTGTTACTGAATTTTACTTTAATGGATGGCCAAATGTATTTATTAACTAAATCTACAATATACTTCTCTCACATTGTACACAACAGCAATACTGGAGTTATTGTTGTAGTAAATGGCAAACCAAGGTTTCTAGGGTTGGGTCTTTATACATCAAAAAGTGTGTATGTGGTAGATAAAATGCAGTTTCTAAACTGTGAATAGAGCCCCTTGACTAAAATGTGACTCAGTTTATTTACTGGACATCCATCCTCAGCTCCAAGTAATCTATATAAAAAATATTAGCTAATCTGAAGTGGCAAATGAAAAATACCACACTTTAGTCATGTCATGTAACAATATGTATCTTTTTCACCTGCCTGCATTGTTTGGATCTATGTCTAATCAGACAAGAGTCTATGTTCAGATCTGACCAACGCTGGCTCTTAAATCTTCACAATTAATCCCCGAAACACAAACCTGGTTCCTGGAGAAGTAAGCAAAAGGAATAAGCAAGGTTTTGATTGTATGTTTTGAATATTTATTTACAAACTCTGTAACAAGGAGCCTGTTGTATATGCTGGAATGTGAAATTAGTGAAAACCAGCCTTAATAATCGAACTCCTTTTTATAAAAGTCAAAATCTTAACTTCGTACTTAATTTTCAAATTTTAAAAGGAAAGCTTGAAAGGTGAACAGTGCTTAACTAAGGGTCATACTTCCAGGCTTTTGGCAGCTAAGTAGGCTAGAAACATCGTAACGAAAACTTGGGTTCTTAGTTGTAGAATTACTGGAGTGCTTGACACACAAAAAACTACATTTTCATCTTTTCCTGACTTCTGGAGATGGAATTCTGACATTGGTAGGCAAAACTTTTTTTTTTTTTAATAGAAGTAATTGGTATGCTCAATTTAATTTTGTGCATGGTAATATTACTGTATCTGTAAACTGTTGGTTTAACTTCAGTTTGCAATCCTGTTTTAAGGTATTTGTACTTTCAACTCATCCATATGGTTGTAGAGTAATCCAGCGTATTCTGGAACACTGTACTGCTGAGCAGACTTTGCCAATCTTAGAAGAACTGCATCAACACACAGAACAGCTAGTGCAGGTTAGTGCATATATTCATTTTTAAATGCGGTTTAGAGCTTTTTTGTTGTCATAATTTATTCCTATTTCTCAGTTTAATAAATAGTTTAAATGCATTTGCCTCTTCTTAGTTTTGTAGACATTGATTTTTTTGTTTTTCTTTCCTTCCATAGTTTTAATGAAAATGAATTTGGAAGTTGGGAGGCAAAGAAGATATAAAAGCCTTTCTTACACTTTTGACTGTAGCTTCGAATATACATTGTAAATGCACAGAATTAATATACTTTTTTTATTGCAAAGATTGCCCTTTTGTAGTTTATCTTGATTCATTCAGGTGTCCTTTAGATAACTTGTAATAATCTCTCAACACAAATACATTGTCAAAAATATACTTTTACATATACTTGCACGAAAAGAGCATCTTTTTCTAAAAGGCGGCAAAAGACCTTATACAACATGATTTCCTCTTTTGGTCTCAGCCAAGCAAAGTGAGTGCTACAAGTTACTTCAAATTGAATGAGTTTAAAATACTGGAAAGAACTCACTGCTCAGTAGGAATTTCCACACATAAAAAGGCAAGAATTGCATTTTGCTACGTAGGCATAGTCTAGTTTCTCAGCGGTTTCTTGTATAGACGAGTCTAGTTAAAATATAACTGTCTTGGGAAACCGAAGTTCAGGGAAATAGTACAGCTGTTAAAGAACGATGATCTTAATTTTGAGGACTTCTTTCTTTAAGAGGATAAAAGGTACTCTAGCAAAATGCTGTTTTTACAGATCACTTATATTTTTCGTGTAAATTTTGTGGACCATTAAGTAACTTGATGCAATATTTCTTGCATCACTTTACTACTATAATGTTGACATTATTGTATTTTCCCTTGTATCCATGCAAGTAGTAATTTGAAAGTTTATAAAAATACATAAAAGCTGTATAGATTACTTGGTATGAACACAAAAGAAAATTGAAGTCATCTTATTTTCAGGATCAATACGGAAATTACGTTATTCAACATGTACTGGAGCATGGTCGTCCTGAAGACAAGAGTAAAATAGTTTCAGAAATAAGAGGAAAAGTTCTAGCTCTGAGTCAGCACAAATTTGCCAGGTATGGCACAGCCTTCTGAAGGTTCACTGACCTTTTAAAGTTGTTGTATTGGATTTATTTATTGTGTTATAAAAAAGATATGATAGGGTGTAACTTGCTTCCTGAAATTTCATATTTGTATAGGAATGGTAGTGGTATTTTATACTAGATTTGGGGAAGGGAAAGGGGAAGTGCTGTTAGCAAAGCAGATTCCACGGGTTTATGAGATGGCTTTTGTTCACCTTGTACAAGTGCAGGGAATGGGTTCCAAGCCTCCACGTGAGGATCCCTAGGGCCAGGTGAAAAGATCTAGAACTTTCCTGACACACTGATGATGATGAGCTGGGACTTGCTGATTGTCTGTCTGTCCAGCCAAGCTATTTACAAATATAAAAAGGCTAGCCTTTAAAAAGTGGTTGTTCAGCCTGATAAGGATTTTATGCATCAGGAAGTTTCCAAGACTATTGCAGCAGTCCTGAACTGTTCTAAACTTGGAACCTAAAACTAATCCTTTTGTGCTCTTTGCTGAAATACAGATTATGTGCCCTTTGCTAAGGAAAACACGCCTCACAATTCATCCTGGATTATTTAGTGTGACTGACCTTGTCATCGACATTAAGTAGAAATGCACTGTTACATTATGGGGGCATTTGTTTTAAAAATTGATTGTGTACAAACTAGCAAGTTTATCTGGATTTTATTTCTCTTTGCCTAAATAGAACAGTTCATAATCCTCTCCTTGGATCTTGCTTAATTTCTAAAGTACAAACTTAGGACCAGAATCTCTGTCTTATAAGCATTGATGGGCCTTTCCAGCTTCTGAGATACCTGGAAGGTCAGAGACTTCCCTCTACAAAAAGAAATATTTGACAGTTTCTCTGATCTAGGCATGCTCCTGAAAAACACCTTCATTCAAAAAGCAGGGAGCCTCATACCTGGCTTTCTCTGTTATGTCTTAAAAGGGCCCACAAACAAAATAGATACACCAGAATACATCTGCAATGTGAGGCCCAGTATATCTGTAGGTCCAGTGGAAAATCTCTCCTACAAGATAATATCAGAAATTACTTTTTTTTTTTTTTTACATGAGTAGGAATGTATAACCCTGTAACTTCCTCGATCATTACAGACTAAAGATTTGGAAATCAGGACTTGATGTGTTTACAGTGCACTCTTTAATGGTGTTAAGACACTTGAACTGTTCAGCTAAATTTGGAATTGCTACCTAATGTTACATCCGAAGTCACAAAATGCATTTGTCTTATTTTTCAGCAATGTGGTGGAGAAATGTGTAACTCATGCTTCTCGTGCTGAAAGAGGTTTACTGATTGATGAGGTCTGTTGCCAGAATGATGGTCCTCACAGTGCCTTATACACCATGATGAAGGACCAGTATGCCAACTATGTTGTTCAGAAGATGATTGATATGGCTGAACCTGCTCAGCGGAAGATAATAATGCACAAGGTATATTTGTATATAGTTTTATCGGTTCAGAAACATTATCTATACCAATTTTTCTGCTAGAATAACTTTCCCTCTAGATGTAAAATTCACTAGCTAGTTCTGTAATGTAGAACTTAAGGTATAAACATTAAATTCATAAGTTCAGTGGAGCTTGATAAAGCAGAATATGTTGAGGTCTCTGAGCACTGATCTAAAAATGTAAATCCACAGAAAAGTTTCAAAAGTTGGATTTCATATTCTCTCTTTGTGCAAGCTTTTCTGTGAAAATACTTCTAATATAAAAATGTAGTATCTGTCATCTTAGTTAACATAACTGAAGAAATACAGGTTTCTCTTTTTATTTGCTGGTTGCTGGTATAAATCCTTTCTGCAGTTCCCCCAAAAGAGATTGCCACACTTCCTAACATACGGGCACATTTTCTACTTAAGAATATCCAGACATGGACAAAAGTGCTATTCCCATAACTGCTTAGGCTATTTAATGCAGGGCCCAGTACATTCCTGCATAAGCTCTGGGGCACTCCCACAAAGGGCTGCCTCCCTTTTCGTGTGGAAGGTACATCAGTTGTTGGTGAGTCAAAATCACCAATTTTACATCTTTCCTCAAACTGCCAAAATTTTGAAATATGGGCTTCTGACATTAAGTGTAGTAACCTCTACTTAGAATTTTTGAGGGGGAAAAACAAAAAATAACGGGTTTCTTCTTACAGATTCGACCCCACATCACAACTCTGCGTAAATATACCTATGGCAAACACATTCTGGCCAAGTTGGAAAAGTATTACCTGAAGAACAGTGCTGATCTGGGGCCAATTGGTGGACCACCAAATGGGATGCTGTAAAAGACAAAAAGAAATGGAAGACAAATTGAATTGTGAATGATCAAAACATACAACTTAACTATAAATGTTCTGATTTTTTTAAATCTATTTATTGACTTTGTTCATCCATTTGTAAAATTTTTATTCTTGTGTATATTTTTGGGGAGTGAATTATTAAAAAAAAAAAAAGAAAAAATATCTCCAGCCCTGATCCGGAGACCTATCAGATTGGATGGCTGGCAAAGCACAGAATGCCTGTATATGATGTAATTGTATCAAAATAGCTGTCACATATTTTGTAAATTTTTACCTTGTAAAGTCACTGAAATAGTTTTTAAAGGGAAAAAGTACAGTATTCTTTTAATACACTGGCTTGCAATCTGGTAGGTCTACCCAGCATCATAGCACAACAGGTTTATAGAGTTGTATATAGAATTAATCCTTATTTTTCCCTTTTGTGTGAAGTCTTTTATACCAGATTAAAATTGATCAGCTGCATAAACATTATTTAACATGTTGAAAAGTTAAGTTGTATTTTGGTGGTTCACAACATACTCTCCAAATAATAAACAGGGCACAGCAAATTAAAGTAGGGAATAACAAAACAATGGAAACTTTAAAAGACTCACTTTCATCACTTGCTGTGGATACAGGTTGGTTTTTTTTTTTTTTTTTAAATGATGCCCTAAGGTTTTTCTCTAGCGATGTATTAAAAATAAAAGTGCTGTATATACTTATATATTTAATTGTTGTACAAGGTAGAGGGATTCAAATGATGGTGGTGCTTCCACTTGGTAAAGTACGCTGTGGGAAGAGGAGCGAACCCTGTATTAACTTTACAGTCAGTTTTACAATGCAGGAAGAATAGAGATTTGTATTTTTTTATTTTGCATATAGACTTGTAAGGATTTGAAAGTGTTGAGCGTTTATTTTGCTTTCTCATTGTAGATGCAAAAAATAGGTATTGATGAAGAGAAAAGGGGCCACTGAAAAGTAAACTTGATAGCTCAACATTTAAGCATGGTTGATTAAATATTCAGATAGCTTTTTTGCTTCCTATAAATATATGCATTGTATACGTGTAGTTAATAGGTGTAAGTTTACAGTTTGAAAACAAATCTCTCGTTTCAATGTTTATTACAAGCCTTGCTAATTTAGTAGTGATGCTTACCTTGGTTGTACAGATGTACATTTGTAAACCTTCATGCTGTAAATGTAATTTGTTTTACCCCTTTTTGGGACAAAAATTTGCATTTTAGTGTATATTCATATCCCCATTCCCTTTTCTCCCCCTGGCATATAGTGTTGTATAATGTAAATTTATTTCAGCAAATCAAGAGTGATTTTTTTAAATTCTATCTTTATATGGTTTCAGAAATATGAACCAGCTTTCTTTTTATCTATTGTGAGAAACATTATGTTTTGTTTATAACATAGCTGTCAATTCTGTTAATATGGACACTTCGGAAAATCAATCTGTTCAAATTTTAAGTCGGGATAATAAGCATAGTAAGAAATGGACTGAAATATTTGGTTATCACAGAAACCAATGCTTCTTCCATCTTAATAAATGTGGCATGATTTTTTTGTACAGAAGAGTACTGTATTTTTGAATAGCCTTCTCCCAGCGTAAAGCAAATATGTATGATACTGTCAATTTTTTTCTCTGGACATATGACATTGTAACAGTAACATAAAGATGATGTACATTTACAAGCGGCCTTATGTACATTTCCCAATGATCTTTTTAAGGCAGAATTGTGACCATATGTGTATAATTAAAATCCTTTTTAATCCTTTGCCTATGGAAATATTTTGGAAAAAGCTTACTTTGTATATTCAGTTTCTGAAAGATAAAGAAAGTGCTTTGTATGTTGTCGAAGTAAGTATTTTGTGTAAAACATTCATTTGGAAGGCTTAACCTAAAGTTTTGATCAACAAGATAGTTTGAAAGCAATGTCTTGAGCATTGATCAAATAAAAGGCTGTTATGGTAGGGATCCAATCACAAGGAAGGAAAATAATGGTGGTATAAACTTGTGTAAGGAATTCTGTCTTATTACTGTTTATGTCAAGTTTACATAAGTCTTACTAAAGCGTACTTCTGAGGCGCTACTTTTTTTTATGGTAGCGTTAACTCCTTAATAGGCAAATGGGAAAGTTTGTTCTGGCCTGCTTCCAGATTCTGGATGTCATTTAGTGCCTGCATTAAGTGATGTACTAGGCCTAATTATTTTCAGTAAGCACAATTCTAATTGCCAAGTAGTTTTTTGCATGGCAGAGGTGCAAGCCCTGTCATTGGAGCCAGAGCTTTCCCATCATCACACGAAGGATGACTTTTGAGCCACTTGGACACATGAGTTCTCCTCAGTGACTATTTTTACCCTGTATACAAATGCTGTGTGTTATTGCGTACAGCCGACGTTCTCTTCAGCATGTGAGACAGTAAGTTAGGCTTTTGGGGATGTCCAGGCAGAAACTGATAATGTCCCAGTACTTTGTCCCTGTAGCACTCATGCCATGGTTGAATTTAAACAGTCCTATAACTGTCTTCCCTATATCTTTCAGTATCTGGAACATAATCTTCCACTTGCTCTCCTAAAATCATTTTGCACAAATTCTATCCAGGAACATGAAAATCACTGGTTTTCCTTTCAACTATTTTAGGCTTTGGGTAGAACCACTAGACTTTTTTGCTCAAGTACCGCTTTTTGATATAGAATGTTTATGGACCAGTTTGATTAGGTTTGACTCCAGGTGGCTTATATTGAATAATGTAATGTTCACATGTATATACTGTAAAAATCAAAATGAAAATGTGTGAATAACATTGTGTGAAATACATCTGGTCTTGTGTTTTTCCTGTAGGAAACCACCCATTCTTTATATTCTCAGTTACGCAACTTGTCTGCTATCTGTGGAGCTCAGCTTTGAAAAGACACTCATTTCTCGTGATCCGATGGGAATTGGTCAATTATTAGATCATTAAGTTTCCAGAAGCCAGCTCTGAGCAGTTAAACCTTCATATCGTCTTCCAAAAAATCTTTACCGATGTATAGTTAACTGCCTGATGACAGTTTCTTTGTACACCAGTGGATCCGGGGTGAGTTCTTGAGCGTATGCGAGGGCTGGGATTGTTAGCTGGCCGTGGTATCACTGGATCCATGCTCATTCCTATTATGGCCCAAGATTTTTTTTTTTTTTTTTCAAAGGACCATTTTTAGCTTAAGGTGTGGAGCAAAGTGGCCAGTCTAACTGCAGGGGAGCGGGGCTGCGTTTTGGTGTTAAAATAACTCACCTAAGTGGCCCCTTACAGACAAAACAACCATAATGCTAATGCCTCCATCACTGGCTGCTAGACCCACTGATACTCTTTCATTGGATTATGGAGAAGAGTGAGGTTTCTGGAGTCATAATGTCTAGGTAGTTTAGAATGCTGACGGAGATTCAAACACCGATTTAGTCTCTGTCCTTCCTTCTGCTCTAAGGAAGAGGCATTTGAAGCCTCATGACTCACTGCGTAGTAGCATGGTAATTAGGCTGATCTGTCAATCAGTTTCGTTCCATGAGAATGTTTGATGTTCAACATAGTAGTAACTAGGAAAATGGGTAAACAGTGAGGTGACAACAACTCCCACCATGTCATTCAGGGAGGTAAACCTGAGAGAACAATTGGAAAAGCATTTTGAGATCTAATGACTGGTCATTAAAATTGCAGATTGCATCTAGGTCATGCGCCTGGGGAGAAAACCCAGTGCTAACTACAGCAAGGCAACGTGCTGCTGAACAGTTGCAGTCGAGTCAGCCGCAGTGCACGAATACTAGATTTTATACAGGGAGCGGTGGCTGGTCATCGTGTATCCTGAGCATGGCGTATCGTTGTGTAGCTTTGTTCAGCAGTGACGTAATTGTGTGTTGGTCCTTGAGGAAGGAAAGAGAAAAGCCATGTGCTGTATCAGATCTCGGCTGTCCTGGCCCTGGTCCCCAGCCCACAGCATGGTAGCAGTGTCTGTCAGTGTAACACCAAGGTTCGCGTCTTACCAAGCTCCTGGTAGTACTTGAAGCTATCCCAAGGTCCCATTAGTCTGGGCAACACTCATGTTTTGATGAGTGTGTGCTACAGGCAGTGCTTCCCCCTGCCTGAAGAGTTTCAATTGGAAGTATTCTGTGTGATTGGAACCTGTCAGGAAGGCTCACAGGCACTATCTGTGCCCACAGATTGCTGATCCAGTTACTTCTTGGCTTGGCTCCTGTCAGGAATAGCATATCCCTCTTGGGGCCCTGCTTGGTTCCTCAAGGACTAGTGTGCAGGATGGGGCTGGAGAGGTTTGGGAGAACTTGGCAAACGTTCCTGCCACCCAGGAAGAGACAATTTGAGCTGCAGCAGAATGTGCCTGGCATGTCAGTGGTCCTGTGGGGCAGAGCAGCCCAGGCCTCCTCCACTCCATCATCAAAAGGGGTTAGAAACCAGCACCGTTATCATGGAAAGTCCAGTCACAGGTCCCCTACCATGCGGAAGGGATGGAAGGATGTCCATCAGGCATTGATAGCGCTTCAGAACTGCTTTATTCCAGAGTGAACAAAACCCCAAGGTTCCATATTTTTAGAACACAGAGGCTATCAGGGGGCTACCACCCTGCATCAGGGCAGAGAGCTTAGGGGAAGACCAAGCTTAGGGGTTTAACTGAACTGCTGGGGCTCCGCTATGGGGTGGTGCAGGAGTTTCCTCCATCAGCCCTTTGGACGGAGCCTGCTCCTTTTGCATGCTAGCTCGCTGGTTGGGGAACCTGCCCAGCAAATGAGATGCCTGAATTAGTTTCCCTTATTAGCCTCAGGGTTTTGAACCCACCTCCCTCACTTCACAGGAGTATGTCCTAACCACAAGGAGCTGGGCGGGTTTGCTTTCTACTCCTGAATTTGGGCTGGGCTTTTCGCACAGCTCGAACCATCCGTTGCATCACAAACGGCACAAGATGGAGCATGACTCCTAAAGCACGCGGGTGGGGGCGGGTAAGTTCTGCTCTCCAGATTCTTGTCTCCACCTCAATTCTCCCAGACTCACTTAATGCAAAATATATCTTAGGAGCAGCATTCCGCCATCGTTAACAAATTGGAAACGCTCCAGAGGCTTTTTATATAGCAGCTGAAATGCAGGAAGACCTATTCTAAAGACCCTCTTCGTTTCATTAGTAAGAACAAACAGGAACAGAACATTCACCCCCTCACCAGCGTTAGTGCTCTGGGCACAAGGGGCCTTCTGCTGCCTCTGCTTGCATGGTATCTACCTGACCCTAAAGCATCCAGGTCTGCAAATCAGAGTCAGGGCCATGTCACAGGTGACACAGCTGAAGTAATAGACACCATAGGAGAGGGAGAAACCCCTTGCTGAGCTGAGTAGCCCTAATGAACTTTGTCAGAGCTGAGGACCTGCCTGGAGGGTTCAGATTTCCTGTCAGCTGCACAGTGCTGCAGCCCTTCCCCAGTTCAGCTGCCAGATCTTTTCCCAGGCAAGCCTAAGCGGGGCAGGGAGGGAGACAACCCTTCCAGCACAGCCGTGCTCAGGCGGTGGAGGCTGTTTAGGGAAGGCAGCCTGCTTGGCGGCCGGTTGCAAGGCAGGTTTGCACACTACAGTTTCAAAAATGCTCACTTTGGTTGCTGGCTACAGATCAGATCCACAGCAGCGCGGAGTTGCTGTGGTACTCGACCACTGCAGAGGAATGTCACCAGTGGGGACTGGTGAGGAATTGTCCAGGCCTGCTGAGGTCCCTCTCCTTACAGGTAAAGTTTGCTGTGCCCTCTCTGGCTGCAAGACCACAGTCTGCTCCTGCCAAAGGGCTTTTCACAGTGTTACGGAAGCAGAACCATTCCAGGTGTCACTGAATGGGAGTCCCAAAATAAAGTAAGGTCCCCAAAGATAGACAACTGCTTGCTGATGGCAAATGGAAACTGCAAGAAGGGGGACTGTGATGGCAACAGCAAGGTGGTGGCAGAAAGCACTGGCTGGGCTGGCCAGCGAGGGAGATGATGACAGAAAACACGTTCACAGCTATATTCCCTTCTCCCATGAGTACAAATATAGCCACCCTATTCCTTGTCTACCTCAGGAGAACAAAAGTTAGTGGTTCCCTGGTGGGAATGAAGATCTCTCTTTTCTCCGCTATGTATAATCCTTATCTTCCTTTCTCTAGGAGAGCTGAAATCCAGCATCAGAAAGTATTTGCAATTCTCCCTTCTGCCAAGATCTGTCCAGGAGGAGAGGTTTCAGGAGACCAAGCTAGGATCTCAGGGAAGGATTCAGCCCAGTTGCTTCTCCATTGGGCTCAGGTCAGGTGGGTCTGCCTCAGTGCTATTCCCTGCTCCACACCTTTTTATATAAACTGGCTGGTACAACAGTCGGAGCAATCACAGGTTAAGCAAGGATTACAAGGGCTGAAGAGCTGAGGATAGACAAACTCAATGCAAACTACAAAGTCAATTCCGACCCCCTGGGTGGAGGGATGGGATGGGATGAATGGAGCAGAGTTCACCACTGTCAGAGCTCCAGGCTATACACTGATCTCATTGAACTGGGCCATTTGACTCTTAAAAAGCCTTTTTGTTTGAAAACTGACCATCTGAAGTACTCAAAAATTCACATGATGTCTCTTATTTCCTTGAAATGTCATGTGTCTCATGAGAACCAAGGGTCTGATTATTCATCTCAGTTTGGGATTCATATGAACTCGCACTCTGATGGGAAAAGGTCTCTCATCCAGCCCTACCCTGTGTGCCACCCTCTCCACACGTGGGGAACCAGAAGCCCAGAGATCTTATCAGGGTGTTAAAAGTCACCCACTCTACCCTCCTGTAAAGTGCTGCCCAGCTCCCGCTATCCACTTTGAGGAGGCATACTCCTACAAGGGTCTTGCAGCTACACTCTATCAGCAAGGCTATGGGTGAGACAGTTTAAAACCATCTCTGTTTAGATGGACACACTTCCATGCAGACACAGACACTGGGAACAGATCCTGTTGCCTACTTAGGTGTCTGGTGCCATCTGAGCATCCCAGACACCTGGACAGGGCAGGTGAACATCCCCTAGGAGCTTGCCTCAGCCTAGCCTCTACCTTCTACTGCAGAAGGACATCTAAGATGGCACTGGACACCTTCATATAGACAATGGGTCTCCCAGAAGGTGCCAGAAACCAATAAGCAACTTTTTATAAACCAGTGGTGAAAAGGGACAGGGAAGGAATAGAAAGCAGGAATAGGCCCAAAGGGTTTTGAGGGGGGGGGGGGGGGGGGGGAGGGTTTCTAT
>VXBL01001368.1:120725-137001 GCA_013400195.1 Aramus guarauna
AGCCCCTCGGTACGCCCGGGAAGGGGGCGGGCGGGGGGGGGATGCTCACGTCCTGCCTCCGGCGTGGTGCGCCCCGGAGAGGGGCGAAGCGGTAAGTTTGGGCGAGCGCTCACATGTGGCTCTTTGTGGCCCAGCTGTGGCCGGGGAGCTCTGCCCCTGGCACAACCCGGCTCCCAAGGGAGCCCTGGGTCGGCTGCTCCCTGAATGCCTTTGTGCCCGGAGAGCTTGGCCAGCGCAGGGTACGCCCGGATGCATTTTATTTCTGCCCACTAAACAAAAATCCCGGTGGTCGACGCGGCTCACGAATCCTCCCGCACCGCGATGTCCGTGCTCGGCAGCAGCCCTGGGAAACCAGCCCCCCCTTCCCCTCCGGGGCGGCGGCGTGCGGCCATCCCGGCGCCCCGCCGCTGCCTCCAGCCCACCGGAGCCGCCTGGGCAGGGCTCGGGGCCATCCGCTTTCTTCCCCTCCTCTTCCACCGTCTTCCTCGACTCCGCACGCATTGATTTCATCCGCTCCTCCTGTACACAGTTAATAACACTGCCTTAGCGAGGCTTGCGCTTTCTCAAAACTCCGGTGTTTCGGGAGGAGCTCTCCTGGGGACGTGCAGAGCGGCTCCGGTGGGGTGCGGGCAGCCTTTCAGCCTTGGAAAGCTCTGCTTCCATGCAGCAGCAGCCGCCAGATGTCATCCATGAATAGAGGATCGCTCTCCCACTGCTGCCTGCCTCTGCCCCGCCTGTGGAAAGGCCTTTCTGGCACGGCAGCCTTGTAAAAGTGCTTTGCTCGGTGCTCCAGGTCTGTGCTCGGGGCCTGGGCTCTATATCGTCCCCTAACCTCAGTGTGGGGTTAGCGAGCATGGGACAGGAGTCCTTGTGGCCACCTCTCAAGGGGCACAAAGCCTGAGTCGCCATCCCTTGCTCCTACGGTGAAGGACGCTGGCTCCCTGCTATCCTGTGTGCGTGCACTAGACCTGTGTGTGCATCACTCGTGGAGTCTTCTCCTTTGGATGAGTTAGAAGGAAAAAGCAGAACATGAGGTGTTGTGTGAGCAGGCAGGATCAAAGTCAAAACTAGCAGTTTCTCCTTTCTGAAAGGGAATAATTGATATGAAACTTGTCTGGAGATGAACTACAGCAGCAGTTGGACAAGGAGTGGCAGAACAAAGTGCACGGCAGGATCTAAGCTGTTCAAAATACCTCCAGTTTTGCTGTCCCATTCTGTCTGTGAACTCTACCTGTGGATCTGGACACATACCCTTGTAGCCCACATGGTAGTGAGTAGTTATGAGATGACTAAAAATGACAGGCATGTGAGCGTAATCAACCCTGTTTCATGGGGAGGGAGCTCTGCCCATAGCTTCTGAATAAACTTTCCACTGAATAAAGTGGAAAAACTGCAGTTAATTTACAACCTCTGTAGTGCATTTGGATAAAATTCCCCTATGATAAATATTCCTTACTAGAAATGATAAGGACATGAAGTAAATTCTTGTCTGGAGTTTTCCTGTGCGTAAGAGACACGCAGGCCTGGATGACACTGCAGATGGAGGGGTTTCCTGGGTGAACACATGGAGGAGCAGAAGTCCTTGGGGCTCTCCGTGGTGACTCGGCACAGAGGCTGTTTTCCTTCTGGTGAGCTTGTGGCCTTTTTCCCATGTCAAAATTTCAGTGACACGGACTAAGCTGCCTTTCCAATCCATCTGGAATAATTCTGCTTTTGCATCAAGTGGCAGAAAACCTCTTATGTTGGGCACAGAAAGCAGTGACCTTACATGGTCCTTTGCATATGCCAGATCACAGTGCTATGGGCGCTGGCATGGTTGGGTTGGGTTCTTGGTGGTCTGATCATTGGAAAACGTGTTACTGCTGCTGGCACATCACTTGACCCTTGGCTATTGCTGCATGACTTGACTCGTCCATGCATATTGTCATAGAAGTAATGAGCAGGAACAAGACAGTGGTCAAACGATAGCTGTTTTCTTTCTGAGTACTCTTACCCGCAGGCATGGTTGAGGAGGTTCCTGATTTTGAAGGTGACACTTGCTCAGAACACCTCGTATGAGAGTAATTGCTCTCTGTTGTTATGGGGGCATTGGTTTCCGTGATATAAGGTGGCTGATGCATCTTAATGGATTAACCTAGTTATTCTCTCGCGTGGAAACTTTTCCATGGTATAACTCTGCCATGAAGCCAGCTGAGCCAAGATGCATAGTCTGCTGCAGGAGGGCAGTAGACAATCCAGCCTGTATCGTGAGGGGAAAACAGGGTTTTGATTGTTTCATCTGGTGTAGCTGCGTGCTGGTGGTTAACACAAGCTTAGCAGAGCAGGCAGAACTTTTTTTCCAAAGGTGATGTCATTCCTATCTGAATGTAAACTAATTAGAAGAAATTAGGTAGCCCAGCTTGCTTATTAAACATGTAGGCACTGGATAAGGAGGAAGCAGTTTCTTCTATAGTACATGCAGAGCAGCATTGCATTATTTATCAAGCACTATAAACAGTGCTGCTCCATCTGAACTCTCACTTGCTGGTGGCTACGTACCAGTAAAATGGTGACGTTACTGTATCTGGTCAACTCTGATTAGAGAAGGGACAAATAAGCTGTGGCTTGTATCGTGTGAGTGGGCTCTGGTGCAAGTTTGTAGTCTCTTGTTCCAGTTTTCTCTTGGTTTCAAGTGGCTACAAGAGCTAACATTTTTAATGGCAGCACTCTGAAACTTCTGGAAACCAAACAATCCTTTCTAACTACCTGAGACAAGTTACAGCAAGTGCAAGAAACCTGTAAGCCTTCTAAAATTAAGCTGGTGCACTAACCTGAAATGTAGGCTGCTGGTTTAGCAGCAAAATTGGTCCATTTTAAGTATGTGTTTTGCATTGCTAGTGCTTAGATGTCTCCAGGTGGCCTATACAGTAGCACTTCATCCTAACCTTGTTTGAAGTGGCTCTTGTGTCCAAGAACCATACTAATGCCTCTGAGAAGGGACATTCCACACTCGTTTGTGTCATCTGGCATCTAGGGGGGCTGGGAGTTTGGTAGGGCCAGCTACAGGGAGGAGGGAGCTTCTTGGGACAGAGAAGATGGGACCCCTTTCCTGAGGAGGTGCTGTCAATTATAAAATTGCAGTGCTTGAGCATTGTGGCGTTAGTATTTTCATCTTAGATGCCTCCTACTCTTCATTAACTCAGAGCTATTAATACAGCACTCCAGGACAACTGGAGATTGATGCACTCGCTGAAACATAGGGTAATTCAAATGGCACTAGTCCCTCAGGAGAATGTTCAGTTGATGTTAAGGTGCCTAAATGTAGGTGTCTATCTGGGTGCTAGGTGCCTAAGCTCTCATTATAGTCACGGGGATGTAATCAGTGGAGCCAAAGAGAGCGATTATCTGACCAGCCCCTGCACTTCTACTTCAAGGTCAGGGCTTTGTTGACTAGATCTTTTTGCCTCTGAGGGGAGCATAGACACCTTTACTTTAGTGTCTTTACCTGAGAGTAATTTAGCTCAAAGTGATAGTCTTTTTATTTGTGAAACTTTTACAGTATCTCTCTCCATAAATAATCAGACTGGACAGCCATTATATCTGTGCCAAGAGAACTGGCAGAGCAGTGGGAAACATCAGCTCTCCTGTCCTAGTGCAACTGGGTCAGTCCCTCCAAACAGTACTGTAGTCTTGCTCTGCTCAAGGCTGTGGAAGAAATTAGGGAGTATAGTTGGGTCCTATATCACCATTCTGAAGTGAGGAATATGAGAAGAAACATAAGTGGATGTATTTTTTTTTTTTTTTGTGGGGGGGGGGGAGCCACTGAAGAGTGTTTTAGTATTTAAAGGCACTATTTAATTGTGGATTAGAAGTGAGGAACCTTTGTTACTCGCTGGACTTTGATACAGGCAGTGAACTTGGAAAGTGGAGGTTGTTTTGACCAACAGTGCAAGGACTTCTGATACTTCTTATAGGTTCACTTCTCTTCTGAGCTGAGAAGATACTCTAAAATGCAGAGAGCTTGGTGACTGCTTAGGGGTGCCAAGTGTCAATTTTGTTAACAGGTCTCTAAGTTAGAGTTGACTAGCGTACTTCATTTGAACTACTGTGCTAGGCTACTGGTGTACCACAGAAAGGAGCTTTATCTGGCCTGGCTAGAAACCTGGCATAGTGCACTTTCTACTGGAGAGATGCTGGTGGAATAGTTACTACACTGTGAAGCCTTACCTCAAGGTAAGATAACATTTGGACCTCCTACAAGCAACTCTTGTGGAGCAACATCTGCTAATGTGGTGGTTTCCCAGCCTCTCAGTTTCTCAAGCAGTGCTTGGCTGCAGTTGACATTCTGGGTCTTGTGGAACCGGCATGGGTCCAATGGAGTCTGTTAACTTGGGCTCCTTGCCATGCTCAACTGTAATGTTTGTATCTCACTGCTGAGACCAGTCTCACCAGTGAGGCTTGCTTTGCTGGATGGGAACCAGTGTGTTAGTGGGATTTGGATGGAGCTGGTAACAGAACTTCCCATTGAGTCACTGGAGCTGCAGTTACAACTGAGTCATGGAAGTGTTGTAAGTCATGGCTTTCCCTGCTAGGCTTCTAGTTTGAAACTGCTTTGAGTATTGATCGGTTGAAGGGCTCTTGCTGCTTCACTCATGGGTCTTGCTGCTGTGCTGTCTGGCGGAACTATCTTCTCCAGAGCCATTGTTTTTGCAATATGGTTCCCTTTAATGTCCGCTTATTTTGTCTCTTAGTGCTCAGGGCTTTTCTAATAACTGAAAGGCCTCCAGGATTGCTATTGCAGCATGAGCCCTGACTAAATCAAAGACACTGATAAAAGATAGGGAGCTGCCTGCCAACCAGCTTAAAATACTCATGGGTATCTTGCCTTTCATGGAGGTTCTGTGTTCTTGTCATACTCCACCCTGTAACTTTTCTGCATTGCCTGTGCAGTAATGAGAATGTCTTGTAGGCCAGTCATGGAAACAAAGATTTGTCTTGATTTTTGGCTGCAGGCAGTCCCAGGCACACCATCCTGTCAACCAGCCTTCTGCAAAGTACAGCTGGTTCATGCAACAACTTCTCTTAAGTGCCCTGATTCCACCAACTAAGCGTACGGAGGCTGTAGCTAGAGAACGGGGTTTGCTCTTTGTCTGCCCATGCCACATGATGAGGAGCTTATTGCCTGTTAAATGGAAGGAAACTTGAACTCCGTTCCAGTTGCAAGGGGAGCATGCCGGATGCTTTCTGGGCAGCACAGCAGACCATGACTGTCCTGTGTTGTACACAGGAAAGCTCTTCTAATTAGTTTCTAATGCTGACGGCAGTACACATCCTGGTCAGAGCCGGTCAGCAGCTCCAGTCCAGCCCCTTGCATCTAGGGATTTCTCGACGAGGAGACTATATTGAAGCCAGAGGTGGGCAGGAGAGAGTGGAGCCAGTCTACCATCTGGAGAGCAAGCAGCGATTAATGTAACGATTTCCAGATGAGAGCTCTTGTGAAGCTCCATGTTTTGGTAGTGATACTGCAGTGGCTGTGTTGGTAGGGAGCCTCTGCATGCTCCCTGGGGATCAGAGCTGGCAGCTACAGTGCTGCAGGAAGAGACTACCTGGCTCTTTCCTGTCCCCAAACAGGATCCTACTGCTGCCTTATTGTATGCTTTGAGATCAGTAGGGTGGAGAAATATAAATATAGGTATGTATA
This sequence comes from Aramus guarauna, assembly GCA_013400195.1. NCBI lineage: Eukaryota > Metazoa > Chordata > Aves > Gruiformes > Aramidae > Aramus > Aramus guarauna. Next base: position 126,406 of record VXBL01001368.1, read on the forward strand.
TATTTATAGAGAGAGATATCTATCCGTCATGTGCTATTTGTTGGCCAGCTCACAGCAGGATTTGGAGGCTGTATGCCCTGACCCCAGGACGGTGATCCAGAAGGTTTGATGCCTGTGCTGTGCACAACCACAGGAGCTCAGAGCAGCCTGTCTATCTACCAAAACATCAGTCTTGGGTAAGAGCACCTCTGCAGAAGAGAGAACCTGTTATCCCATTGACCAGCTAATAGCTGTCCTCTTTAGGGACAGAGCATGGGCTTTCTTTGGTCAAGAAGTTGAGGGAGTAAAGAGGAGTAAAATCCCAAATTAGAGGAAACACAAAGTTTGCTTGAATTCCTATCTAACACAAACACTAATATATGTAATATTTTTCACTCCCCTGCTGTGCTCTGTGCTTATGAAACTACAACAGAGATTCTCGCACCAACAGATTTGATGGCCAGATGAGATTTGTCCACCTCACTGGCTCTAACAGGGTTTAAGTGGCACCTACATGCAGTGGTAAACTAGTAGTGAGGCTTGCATCGAAACTTGCCTAACAGCCTGCAGCTAGACAGCTTTGACTTCTAAATCTCTTTCTGTCCTAACGGAGGAATCATCTAGATCGTGACTACTTTCCCATCAGTGAACAAAGCACCTAACAAAGGAGGCTGACTATGGCATGTCTGGGCAGTGGCAAAGGAGTGCTCTGCTATCGTGCGCTTACATCAACTGACTCATGGCCTCGAAGAGGAAAGCTGCTAGCTTAATCCTCCAGCAGCATCAGCTCCACTCTGAAGCGTGTTTAACTTGCAAAAAGTTCCTGTGTCTGCATCTGTAGTCACACTGAGCTGTGAAATGGTGGTGAGCTTCTTGCTACAGAAGCTGGCAGATGCAATTATAAATAATTAGAAGTTATTACTGTAGTAGCTGCAAAGTCCTAATTGCTCTGTATGCCCCTACCTCCTCAACATGCAGCCAAAAGGGGTTCAAAAGACCCACCAGACCTCCTTACATTGATTCTAGTAAGTAGAACAAGCTGCACACTAGTTGCCCTGCAGCCAGCCTCAATGCTAGAGTCCCAGTCGTACAGCAAATCTTATTTTCTGACCTATCCCCCACCACCAGATTGCCTGCTGGGGAGCCTTCCCATGCATTTTTTGGGGGCATACCAGTTGGCAAGGCTCGAAACTGTGCCGGAGATCATTCTAATAATTTGATGGTATAGATTGTGTTCCAGTGCCTGGGGATGTTCCCTGATGTTTAATTTACTACTGGGGATGTAGCCAGTGGGTCTCTGGCAGCAGGCCCAGAATATTATGAAATTGTGAAAACTGCAGTATCCAGTAAAAGAAAGTGAAAGTTCGTAATAGGAGATCACGACTCTTTCATTGAAAACTGAACCTTTTTGGATGCTTCAGAAGTACGAGCAGCTACAGTTGCATGAGAAATCCTGCGTAATCAATGAGCTGAGGTTTGTGAGGTGAATAGTACAAACGTGGAACAGCAAAGCATTCAGTTGTAGTAGTGACGGTGCTGGTACGTGCCACTGATTCAGCGTGTGCTTTTAGAATGGGCCCATAAGGTGGTCCTTCAGCATTTCATGCTCTACTTTCTTTAGAGATACATTGTGCTGATTAGAGTTGGTAGTCAATGAGTAGACCCAGAATTTTATTCATATATGAAATATCTTTACCTTAGTGATGTTCGAACAGTGTCTTACAAGTATGACCTATTGTTATGTAGCATCTAGCTATCCTGATGGCACTCCTTACCAGAAACTTCTCTGAACTAAGGGACATGTTGTGCCAGGAGTAACTTGGTTCTAAAGCACTTCACCTTGCCTTGCAATTCTTAATACTGTTTTATTGACTTGTCTTAATGTCTGACAGTCCCTCAGAGGTGGCACTAGTGATGTCTCTTGTCTCTTCACAGTATAGGTGTTTAAAAAGCAGGGATGTCCAAATGACAGTTGCCCATATGAGGCACGACTGCATCTAGACTCCACAAATGTTGTAGCATCTCCCCCTAAACTCTAACCTCCTCAACTGATTTAGTGACTGCTCTGAAACATGGCCATGGGGAAGACAGGTGAACAAGCTGTACACCCAGAAATGAAGGCATGAGGTAGCTGAAGCTAGTATCCAGTGAGACTTGAATAACAGTTTGGATCAAAAGGAAGCTCTCTGATTTATCCTGCCTTAGTAACTGTCCCTTGTTCGGGGCTCTGCTGTACAGATGTGGTACTAAACAGTGCAATGAGTGACTCTAGGTCAGAGTTGATTAGTTTAATCCACTAGGTGTTTGGTCAAGAAATGCCTAATGTTGGTTTCTGAAATGAGTAGGACTATAGGTGGCTAGAGGTCCGTTGCAGCAGCAGGTTTTTTTATCTTTCGATGGGAGGATTTGATGCTTCAGCTTTGCAATGATACTTCAACACCCTCATGACTCAGCTTGGAAGTACACCAGCCAGCTTCTATAATCTCATTGAGGTGTTGCATAATTTAACTGTAAACGGGGCAGTAATAAGTAACCGCTGTCAGAACTTTGTCTTACATGCAGATTACCACTGCTTTTGTAAACCTGAACACAGAGACCATTAGTGTCCTAGGAAGAGGCACTGAGAGCTTGATCTTTGCACCATTTTATATGGGTAGATCCCTTGCTGTATGCTCCAGTGGTTATGAGCACACATATTTCTCAAAGGGAGTTCATGCAGTCTGAACTGTGTTCTATGTTATTAAATGAAATACGGTCCAGCCTGTGCCCAAAGACCATCTAGCCTACTGCTGTTTATTCCAAGGAGATTAGTAGTACCCAAAACACATACTGCTTTTCTTCTGCACCAGCGCTCAGGAGCTGCTAAGACTATGTGGAAGGAAGGTGTGATGCTGAAAGTGCCTCTTTGAGAAGACTCTTGGTATGGGGGAATGGGGTATTCCTGATTCAATATGTGGCTCCTGCATCTGGTGGAGATGTTTCAGTCCTTTTGTACATGGCTTAGTCATGCTGGTGTAACTGCATCTGCTTGGCTGGGATGACTTACGCATTATAAACAATCTAGACTTAGTCAACACTGTAAGATCCTGTGGATAAAACAGACCTGATAGCATGCCTCATAATGTAGGGAGAGACTTGATTTCTTCATATCTATGCTGGTGTACTTGCAGCTGGAAATGGTGAGGCATAGAAGCAAATGCAAAAAGTACACTTACCCGTGTCTGTTAGCGTAAGACCTGCCAAGGTGCAGGAACTGCCCTGCATTGGATCAAACCCAAAATCTAAATCTAATCTACTTGTGTGGTCTGCGTGAGTCCAGCAACTGGCTGCTGATTGAGACTCACAAGTTCCTTCTTAACAGACCAGTGGCCAACTGGTGTGAGTCCTGCTGTACAAGAACAGAGTTTCTTAGATCTGGTTAGAGCTTAGTGACAGGGAGCGTGACCAAATCGGAAGGGAGCTGCTGAATGCCAACTGTTGGCTTGTCTTGCTGCCCATGTCTAACTTGCTTCTGCAGCTCCCTTGCAAATAGTCAGGGTCTTCTGCAGCAGACTGACAAATAACAGCACCAAGGGATCAGGTTGTGGGGTGTGACTGGTTCTGCCATCTGGTGTGCACATGTGAGATGGAGACTGGGCCAGTATCTGTTCAATCCAGGCAGCTCTTTCTGGATGCTTCCAGTTCCCCCATCAATCAGCTCTTCAACGAGGGGGTGTGCCTGAAAAGGGTCGATGGTGGTGCTGCATCTAAGAAGCTGGGTATGAGATTTATAATGAAACACAACATTCACAGGTAACAGATGTCTGGGATGTGTGTATGGAAAATACAGATTGTTAGCAAAAAACCCCCTGTTTCACAAGCACTGGAGACTTCATCGTGCCTCCTTTTGGAGGAAATGTGGAGTTTACAAAAGTGATCAAGAAGGCCTTGCCTTGGATTGTTGAGTCTCAGGCTGGTTGTCATGACTTGATGTACGTCCTGTAGAGTTTGATAGCAGCTGGCCTTACGGCTGGCAGGTGTTTCTGCTACTTTCTGTCAGCAAACAGAAAGTAATTTTTGTTGTCTTGTGCATAGGCAGTTGCTATAGGTTATATCCTCCTATAAAACCTTAAGTCTGAGTGGTTCCACTGTAACTTTATGTAACTAATCAGAATACCTTGTCAGCCTTTTTTGTTGTTGTAAGGCTAACTACTTGTAGGTTTAAGTAGTCTCATTAAGTTTACCAACTAACCTACTTTAGCTGAGACTTTCAGTACTCCAGGGTTGTAAGTTCATCTTTCTGCTGAGGTTTAAAGTACTGGCATTAAACCCTTAGTTTGATGATGCACTAGGGATTTTCATCTGCAACTTGGATTTCACTGACCTAGCGTAGCACTGCAAGCAGTTTGCTGAAATTAGAAACACGTATATGTATCACTAATAGAGTGATAATGCTTCTGTGATCCTTCAAGATCTTACAGCTTTGTCTCCTGGCTCCTTGGCATATCTTGCACTGGGTAATTGCTAGAGTTCAAGAAGGAGAAGAAGGAAACTCCCAGGACTGAGATAAGAACCTGGGTCTTCTCCTAGCCATAAGCCTGGATACCAAAGGCTGTTGCACTTACTCTTGCCTGATAATAATTCCTGGAGGCAGGAAGTATTTCTGGCTGCATGTTGGCTTCCCTTCAGGTGAAGCATTACAGCTTCCCACCCCCGAATACTGTGTAGCATGGTGATGAGGTCGCTTCTGACTTCTATGAACACATCTGCTCAGGTCAGAGCACTCGTGCAGCTGTAGTGTTGCTTGTGGTAGTTTGCTGATCACACAAAACCTGGTGTGGAGCTTGTTTGAAATGGGTAGTAGTTCCACCAGCCAAGGGGTATGACATTTGTCTCCAGGAAACAGGCTTCCCTAGGACCACAGGCACACAAGTCTTCCTGGTGCTGCTGAGAGGCATCAGTGATTCATAGTGTGCCACCAGCCTAATTCGAAGACTTGAGATGCCATAGACCACGCCACGCTTTCCTCTAAACACATTTCTGATTTCTGAGCTGGGACTTCCTGAGCTGAACGGCTGAAGATGAAAAGAGCGAGTTGTGCCCCTGTGGGACCAAAGTCCTTGAACTGCCTCTGTCGTGTCTTGACTTTGATGTGCTGCAGGCTCATGCTCTGTTCTGCATTGATGGCCTCGGCAGGAGGAGCATGCAGGGCTGAGCCTCTCTGCATCATGGCACATGACCTATAGCTGCAAGCAGACCAGTTTGAGCTGACAGGCCTAATAGAAGAAGACAGTCTCAAATGGGATGAATGGGGACACATGCAGCTTTGCAGCTCTTCCCTCAAGCCCAGTCTTGGACTACATTCATCAGTCTCAGGGCTGTAATGCTAACTGGTCAGCTTTACTGGGAACTGGGTGGTTTCTTAGCTTTATGGGGAAAGGAGACTGGCTTCTCCAACCCATGCATGCTGTCAAGGAGCAATCAGATGGTCTGAAGCCCACTATTGCACGTGCCAGGAAGTCTTAGAGATTCTGTAGCGAGTTTCACTCCAGTGACCGTCCTCAGTGCTGATCCCATAAGACAGGGTGAGTGGGTTGCAAGAGATGAAGCAAAGAAAGGAATTTGCACCCAGATGCAAGCAAGACTGGTCATGGCAACAGAGGTCAACGCATGGATGGGAATAATTGGCTGAGGATAGGGACTGGTTTTACTGGGACTGCTGTTGAAGACATAAGGTCAATGTGTTTATATGTGTTGGAGGGCAACACTACAAAGTCCAGTCTCCATTTAAGTGGTTATAGCGGCTGATGCCTTGTCTGAGGCAAGTTGCTTAACCTCACCTGCCTGAACGCCACAGCATGGGCTGCGTGTATGCTGCAGTCATCCTACATCTTGTGAATTAGTCATGTCTGAACACATGGTAGCCAGGGTGCACGTGGCTGTGCTACTGCAGGGGGTGGAAGAGGCAGCAGGGACCTTAGATCCTGTCCCTTTTAATTTCTTCTTCCATCAGGAGGGTCATGTTTACCTGTGTTGCATTTACTAGTATGTGTGGGTAATGGGTTTTGGGCTACTAGAGTCCTTTGCTGGATGGGTTTCTGTTTTAAAAAGATTTTCTGACCTGCAGCATACTCCCATCTTTTAACCTTGCTTTGTCATCGTTCCTGGGACGGGCAGCCCATCACTGGCTTTGGCTGAAACTAAGGAATTCCCCATCTGTGCTTTTTTTTTTTTTTTAAACAAGCAGATGAACTGGCTGTTGCTTCTCTGCTGGCTTTGCTACACTAGAAAGTAAGAAGTGCCAGTGACTTTAAGTCAGAAGGTTTTAAGACAGGTGAGGTTTGTCTGGTCTCAGCTTATGCAGCTCACTGCTCATCTCTCAAGCCAGCTGAAAAAACTTGAAATTAACTCCCCAGGATGAACTGGAGCTGTTAGCTGCATGGCCTCGCTGAGCTGCACCTACTTTGCACAAGTCTTTGAGGTTATACATTGACTGTGGCTTTACTGTGCTATCTGAAGAAATGAATGCCTGAGCTATCAAGTATGTTAAAGAGCTGCAGGGAAGGCTCTTCAAAAAAAAGCAGTTCTAGCATAAAACTGAACTGGCTGCTTTTCATGAGATTAGCTGCAGGGAAAAGAGCTTTCTCATTAGACTGCATCTTCAAAACACAGGCTGCCTTGAACGTGGGAGACAAGAGGTACCCCGCTTCTGGCCATATTGTGACAACCTGCACCTGCCACTGATAGAGAGTTGAGTGCTTGTTGTGTGCCACATCTGTGGATGTGTTGACCTGTCAGTGAGATTTAGTCTTTGTCCTGGGCTGTATTGCTTGGCCGGAGGGAGCAGGTTGGCATGAGTGAAAGCAGTGTGTAGTAACTTACTTGTTTGATATATCCTCCACATGAAAAAGCAGGAGCACAGACTCTACCTTGCTTCTCTGTATTGCCAAAGGACTGACCAGACTTCTAGTGGAGCTGGCTGAGAGAGAGTTGGGAGGCAGCTCAGCTCTTCTGTGTCAGAACTGACATGGTGCTCCACACTCCTAGCAGTGCGCACAAGTGATGTGTTGTCACTGATGCTGCATGTGTTGCATGGCCATAAGCTTCCCCAGCTGAGGAGTCCATAGTGCTGCTGGACTCCAGCTACTCCTGGCTTTGCTCAGCCCTCTCTGCTGAAGGATGTGCGCTATACTCCTTGTCCAGTACTAAATGGCAATTGCACTGGGCCTCCTCTAAAGTTCAGGTGGCCCAAGACAAAAGTAGAACTACTACCTTTCTGAATAAGACATCTATCTAGCCTTTGCTACTGTTTTAGGAGGTCAGGGAGGACTTAAAAGCACTGTTGTCAGACTTCAGAATAAACCTTACCCATGATGAACACTCTGCAGAAGAGAACTCTCCTTACAACCCCTCTCCTTGCTCCTTTTTGTATAAACCTGCATGGCTCTTCGAGTCAGCCTCTGATTTGCATGTTGCCTGCAGTCTGAGGGTGGTGATGTGCGTTTCAGAGAATCATAGAATGGTTTCGGTTGGAAGGGATCATCTAGTTCCAACCCCCCTGCCATGGGCAGGGACACCCTCCACTAGACCAGGTTGCCCAAAGCCCCATCCAGCCTGGCCTTGAACACTTCCAGGGATGGGGCCTCCACAGCTTCTCTGGGCAACCTGTTACACTGCCTCACCACCCTCACAGTGAAGAACTTCTTCCTAGTATCTCATCTAAATCTACCCTCTTTTAGTTTACCCCTTGTCCTATCACTACGCTCCCTGATAAACAGTCCCTCTCCAGCTTTCCTGTAGGCTCCTTCAGGTACTGGAAGGCTGCTGTGAGGTCTCTCTGGAGCCTTCTCTTCTCCAGGCTGAACAACCACAACTCTCTCAGCCTGTCTTCATAGGAGAGGTGCTCCAGCCCTCTGATCAGCTTTGTGGACTCCTCTGGACTCACTCCACCAGCTCCCTGTCCTTCTTATGTTGGGGGCCCCAGAGCTGGACACAGTACTCCATGTAGGCATATTTCCATAATGCATGGTGGTGGCAGGGCATTTTGCTGTCCCTCTGCTGCAGTCGGTGAATTCGTGTCAGCACCCTGGGAACCCAGGCTGTGACTCTCTGAATGCTTAAATAGCCCTGGCTGCCGTGCTCTGCCCTGTGCCAATGCAAACACTTGTGCATTCATGCGCTGAGCAGGATTGGGGAACTGGTCCTGCTGGAAAATTCTTTGCATGATGTTTTCTGCTTTTTTTTTTTTTTTAATAACCAGACCAGTTCCCTGATCTGGTTCACCATGAGACTGCACAAACAGCTATGCAGGGGATGGTCCAGGAAGCATGAAGTGACACGCTCTCGTGGGAGGTGGTAGTTTAAAGGGCTCTGCTGCAGAATATGAAACCCAACCTGATGGTGACAGGCTGGTTCGTTTTCACTCTTGGCATGTTGATTGCTGTGTTTCAGCCCTACTTAATTAAAAGTTGCCTTGTCACAGCAAGGAGAAAATGTAATGCTGATTGGGCAACAGTGTGGTACTTATCAGGTGAGCCTCTAGAAGTATCAGGGCTGTAGCTGCTGCACATATGGAGTAGCTGGATGCTGCTCTTCCTTGGCCACTGCCTCTTGTTCAAAGGATTAGAGTATGCTTCTACAGCCGAGGCCACAAAACTTGACAGAAAAGGAGGATCAAAGCCTAGTGGATGGTGGGCAGAGTTTACAGTCTGGTCTGGTCTGCCCATAGGGGAACGGATCCTAAAAGCTCTCATCCTGTTTTGAGTTGGTGTTGGAAGGTGTTTTGTTGCCTCAAGAGCCTGAGTTCCAAGAGGTAGCTAATGCGTGATGATCAGATGGTTGATGGTTCATGTTTCAAACAAAAGCAACTGCTGTTGCAGCTAGGACCTCTTCCTCAAAGATAGTCCCCTTCTCAAGTCACCAGCCAAAAATAGAAGAGGAGGCCAGTAAGAATTCAATTAACCAAGACTTTCCAGATACCTTTATACTAATAATGATCTGATAGAGAAGCAGCCAGATTAACTCACATATTTACTTCTTGCCGCTAAAATGATGCGTGCTTTGCTGAGCAAAAGAACATCCTTTATGTTCCACCTGAGAGCTGCCTGACCACTTCCCTTTGGAAGGAGCACCCTGTGAGCTGCTAACCAGCCTTACTCCAGTTGACACAAACCAATGGATGGAAGGGTGGGGATGCTGAAGCCTGTTGGTACGCAGCAAAAGCTCATTGAGGGAGGGGGGAAACACCACCACCTGAAAGAGGGAGGGCAGATAGTTGTAATGCTTTGAACAGCTGTGATAGGAGCACTAGCCAGGGATAAAAGTACTGCTTAAATCTAGGCTATCCAGTCCATGGGCTGTTTGTGGGACAGCTTGTAGCTGTCTTTCTGCTCTTTGGCCTGTGCTGTTAGTATCTTTGGATGTTTGAGGAAGATAACAACTTCATTAACTGCAGGGTCACCGAGCAGCACTGGTGCTTATCTTGAGCAGTGGAGTAACAGGAGAAACAACTGGAAGAGCCATTAGCTGAGATGGTGCCACACTGCTATTGACTTCTGATGTAGCAGACTTGAGCTTCACTTCTGACTTGCCACATAAAAGCATCGGTTCTGTTTCAGCTACTCTGGAATTTATGGCTGACTGTTAAAATTGAAGGTCAACTTAATGCTAGCAGTCTACATGCCTGCAGAAGCAGGGGGATAGGTGAGGATGCTGGTGGCTTGTTTTGTTTTTTTTTTTTCCCTTAACCATTTCAGCTGTCTGAAGACCATGGACATCTGGAACTGCAGTTAATCATGTGTGGGCTATTAACTGCAGAATATCAAGGTATAACAAAGCTAAAATTTCTTTCAGCAGATGGTTTTCTTCCCACACACTAATATCAATATTTTGAGGTTAGAAGCTCTTCAGGCTGCTCTGCCTCATATAGCATTTCTGTTAGAGGGACTAGCTCTGCTTTTCAGTATAGAGAAAAAGGTGGAAGACAGACCTTTCTGTTTGAGTTTGTTTTAGAGCTGTTCAAATCCTTATGAAAGTCTTTTTCTGCATGCTCCACTGTCATATTTACTAGGCAAACCAGAGAGCAAATGTTTGTCTTGTTCTTATATGCCTCTCTAAACAAGAGCAAGCCATTGGTTTTGCTTTCCACAAAGTTGGAAGAATCTTGCAGGATGCTCAGGAAGGTGTTTGAAGTGGGAGAGTTCATTACAGCTCATTCCTTTTCAACTGACTAAGAAGGATTTATTAGGAGAAACAAATGTGCAAATTTAACAGCATTATTCAGATAATGGAAGATTTTAAGTGTTTTTGACACTGCTGTAATAGGCTGATCGCTAACTAGGATTAATAAGAGTGGGATACAAATCATCCTTAATCTACTTTAGGGCTTGTAGCAGCTTGTGGAAAAGCCAGTGCTTTTGCTCACCTCAAAGAGCAATTTGAAAAAAACTGCTTCCTTTTACATGTACCATAGCTTCAAATTAAAGAAATGTGGTTCCCAGTTTGGGTGGGGTGAGATCAACTAACCAACTACAAATCTCTCCTTCATCGTGAGAGAGCACTTCAGATTCATGGTCTAGCAGGAAGGAGCTCTGTGGCAGCTAGTGGGATAAGCACAGAAGGATTCATGTATTGAGACTG
>VXBL01001368.1:137059-161060 GCA_013400195.1 Aramus guarauna
TAAGGAAAAGTTGTAAAATGTGTTTGTTTTTTTTTTTTTTTTTTTTTTTTTTTTTTTTTTTAAACAAAAAAAAAGTCTGGAGTATGTCAGGCTTCTGGAGCCAATAATATTGCTGGTGAGTTGTGAAAGCCTGGCCTATTCATGATTAAATTGAAGATGCCACTAAGCAGGTTTCTGGTTGTCCCAGAAGAACTGAATAACTATTTTTCTGCAACAATACAGCACTCAGCAAGAGCAGAGGGTAACATTCTCCACAGGGTTTCCCCTAAACAAGCTGCTTTGATACTTGGGGAAGAGGGTTAATGGGAACTGGTTAATGCATATCAAAAATGCTGTTAAAAATGCTACCCCCTCCCATGCAACCAAATTCGGTGACGCCAAATCAAAAAGGGCTCGGCAAGTATTTTGAATCAGTTGCCTGACCTGCTAAAAAAAACCCCAGACAAACCACAATCTAAAAAATATGAGCTTGTTAATGGTGAAAAAGCAACATGTTGTAGGTACAGTATAAGAATTTAAGTTTTTTTTGACCAGAATACATGAGATACCATCAGAGATCTTTCAAAGGATCCGCCACCTGAACTTAAATGCGTTCATCCAGCCTCTCTGGCATCAATTACCATGTGAATGGTCCACACATAGTCTCAGTGGACTGAAAAATAAAGTAGATGATGGAAGTAATTTCTAAAAGCACATCCACATTAGCTGATTATATCTAACAGTCTGATCATAAAATTTTGAGCTAAAGTAATGAAAAGTTGTTGGTAGAGCAATCTTGCCTTAAGCTGGAATTTATTTTCAGCTCTTTCGTATGATAGCACAACCTGGTGATTCAATCTGTGTTCTGCGCCCTAATCCTCTTGACTAATCAAAACCTTTCTCATTGGTGTAACTCAGCTGCAATAAAAGGTCATGGAAAAGCCTTGACCATGAGGTATTTGTTGTCTGAACAGCACGGTCCATCTTCCTGATGCAAACCCAAATTAGTTCAATCCCTTCCAATGTTGTCCTGAGTCAGTGTTTTATGTTAACCTTGCTGTGTCTGAAATCCTTCAGCAGCAGATCATTATAGAAGCACGACCTTTCTGCAGTACTTGTATTTAGTTACTGCCTTCCATGTCTACTGCAGCTGTAGTCTATGGAGCAAGAAGTGTAGTCTTTATATAGCCGTACAGTAAGTTAAATTAGGCAATGTGCTTTAATGGTCATGTGTCATAAAATTGGACAATGTCATGAAGTTACATCACTTTGTGGATATTCTGACTGATATTCACATGTGCATAATCCTGTCCCTTGAGTATTTGGGGCAAAGAAAGTCCCTCTCTCAAATCCCAGGCCTCAAACTACTTCATCAAAGGGAGATGCCACAACTCCCAGAGGAGCATCTTGGGACAAGGCCCTTTGGGACAACTAAGTAGAAGGACACATTTAGTGCAACTTCACTAAGTTCTCCTGTAAAGCTGTGGAAAGCAGACTCTATTAATCCTGAATCATGTTTTCTATTATTCTCTTGAAGTACAGTAGCCAACTTCAGAGGACAAGAACTGGTCCGAGTCTGCCTTCATGTTTGCAGAGTGGCTGCTGAGCAGCAGCTGGGCCACTCTACACTGGAACAGCATGGGTCTCCGTTGGTTTTGACTGAGCTGCACTAGACATTCCTCTCCTGAGGAGTGTCTAGGTATCCCTGCAAAGATACAGAAATCAAACTGGGATTCAAACAAGTGTATGACAAAGGCTTTGGAGAAGCAGAACATGCCTGGGAAGAGGCTAAAAGCTCAGGTGTGAGGGGAAATGTAAGGGTAGGCTGGCTGCACACATTTGATAACAAGAGAGGAAGCCTGGCATGACTGAACAAGACTCATCTGTTAGCACTCCTTCCCCTTGTGCTGTTGGCTCGGTAGCCAGGATCAAGAGTTGCTATTTCATTTCCTGACAGCCTGTGATCCTTTAAGGAGTGTTGCTAAGGTTTGCAGACCATCAAATCTGTCCAGGTGGTCTTGGAAATCTGTATAAGCTACCCCTGAAGACTCAGATTTGGGGGGAAGTTAGTCTCGATCCCAGGTAAAGGTGTATGGTGGCGTGTTTTAAACTGTATTGGCAGTCCCTTTCTTCAATAAAAAGCTGGAGTGATTGCATCCTCCTTTTGCACTCAAAACCAAGCTGAGGATTGTGCTTGCCACTGTTAGTGCAAAAAAAGGAGGGAGAAGAATGGTCCCCAACCCTCCCGTCAACCAAAATGGTGCAGTTTCTGAAGTCTGACTTCACTTCTGAATGTACTAGAAAGGACGCTCAAGGGAGCAGAGTTTGGGAAGCCTGGTAGTTCTTTCCATGTTCTTTCTGCACCAACAATTCGTACTCTTTAATATTTGCAGTGTAGTGAGATCAGCTTGTGTGCGTCACTGACCTTCAACACAAGAAGGGCTTAGCTGACTTGCTTTCCATGGATGGGTGCAAAAGCATAGTGCAAACAAGCAGGGACAAATCTAAAAATCCAAATTATCTTGTGACATACAGCTAAACAAAAGATTGAGGGGCAATTTCTTAGAAATTACTCTAGAAAAATGCTTGCAGAAGCTTGAGGAAAAGTGGTTTGGTTTGTTGTTGGTGTGGTTTGTTTTTTGGTTTTGGGTTTTTTTTCTAGTAGAGAAGGAAAGTGCTAAAAAGTTTAATGTCTATGTGAAAGGGGGGGTTTCTTTTTGCTATTTAAAAAAAAATCATCTAACTACAATGATGGCATACAAAGGGTAAGATCTTGGGCCTGATTAGGTTGGTGGCAGCTTGCATACTTCTTTGTCTTCAGAGAAGTTGAATCTAATGGCCTAGTTAACCACCTTGGAAACTAGTTGTTCTATGGAAATGTGGGGAATGGATAAGGTATTAAGGATGGACGAGAAAACTGGATAAACATGGTATCTTAAAAGAATGAAAAGGGGATAAGGCCAATAAATACAGCCATGTAGGTAATACAGTGGCAATGAGAGAGCTCAATTGCTTTGTTTGACGGATCATACTAGTGCTGGCTAACTTCTTCCCAGGATGAAAATGAGTGTCATAGTAATTTTTAAATGACACTGTGTTAATGCAAGCTAGAGAAATACTGTGGGCCTGGGTATGAAGCTGGCAAGAATGTATGTTCTTTTTATGTAATAAAATGAGATTTCAGATTCCTGATAAAACCACGATCAGTTTGGATGATGCAACACAGTATCTCCTAAACTTGCAGAAGAGGCAGTGTTGGAAAGGGATGACGAGGGCATCTTGAGGATGGGATAGAAGTCAAAATTCTGGAAAACAGGGGATGTAGTTGGATGAGGAGAGATGAAAATCTGAAGTGACTTACAAGGCTTTGGTTTGAAATCTGAGAAGGGAGAATGACTGGCTAGGTAATGGTAGCCTTGCAGAAATAAACCTGGGGCTAGTCATGAGCTGAGAATCAAGCACGTTGTACTGATAGGAACAGTAAGTGTACACAGCAGAGGCCAACAAGATGCATGAAGTAATCACTCTGCTTAATTTAGTGTTGTCATCTTTGGATATCCTGAACAGCTTTGAACATTGTGCGTTATGACAAACAGGGGTTTGGCCTCTTGTATCAGCAAGTGAGCTTCTGTGCTGGTTATTGTACTCACAGAATCACAGAATACTTTGGGTTGGAAGGGACCTCAAGGATCATCTAGTTCCACCCCCCTGCCACAGGCAGGGACACCCTCCACTAGACCAGGTTGGTTGCCCAAAGCCCCATCCAACCTGGCCTTGAACACTTCCAGGGATAGGGCGTCCACAGCTTCTCTGGGCAACCTGTTCCAGTGTCTCACCACCCTCATAGAGAACTTTTTTTTGCTCATATCTAATGTAAATTGACCCTTCTTCCGCTTAAGGCCATTACCCATTGTCACTACACTCCCTGATAAACAGTTCCTCTCCAGCTTTTCTGTAGGTCCCCTCAGGTACTGGAAGGCTGCTATAAGGCCTCCCCAGAGCCTTCTCTTCTCCAGGCTGAACAACCCCAACTCTCTCAACCTGTCCTCACAGGAGAGGTGCTCCAGCCCTCTGATGAGCTTTGTGGCCTCCTCTAGACTCTCTCCAACTCCTTGAAGCATAAAAGCTCACCGTTGTGTTCTTGTACATGGAGGAAGGCTGGCTTCTATCTCAGGACTTAGTCTGAGTGCCCGCACTTACGAAAAGGGAATCTCATTCTACTTCCAGTTAGATGCTGTAGTTTCAGTTATGTGAGCACTGCTGGAAGGGCTCAAAAAGGCAGAGAAGCCAAACTGCTTTGTCTCCCCTTCCTTTCTGCTCCTTAGAAGTAATGCAGTAATTCACAGATGAAGTGGTTGGCAGAATGCAAAGACATGAGCAGTCAGAACCTGAAGCAGAACAGTTATGTTGTGTAAGGACTGAGCATCAGCTGCAGCTCTGAACAGATTCCTTGCTATCTTCTTTCCCAAAGCAAGTGCAGCTTGGAAGCAGCATGGAGAAAGGAGACAGCAAGATTGATCTTTCCAAGACCGAATAGACTAACGAGAACTACTCTTCTGGGGAGGAGGGGATGGAACAAAGAAAGATGAGAAAATGCAATCTGAACAGAGAAAGTTTGTGTAACCTTCAGGAGCCCTTAGAGGACTTTGCACAAGCAACATGATAACTTTAGGTAATCTCATCACTAACACACCTTTTCCCCTTCTCTTTAAAGCAAACTACAAATCTGAACCTTCCTCCTGAAGATCTTGATTCATCTGGTGATGATGACGATGGATTCTCAGGTTCAGGTGCAGGTGAGTTATTAGCACTTGTACAGTTAGTGCTTGATCCTTCCAGAATGTGGCAATCAAGATCTTGATGAGCATCCAAGCTAAAATGGGAGGAGGGAGGCATCACACACACACCCACCTGCCCCAGAATGTGAGGGCTGGGAACAGAGAAAAGAGCCTAATCTATTCATCTTGTATTTCTTCAGATACTAACAATTAGCAGAAAATGAGTTGTAGGAGACTTGAAAGGGAGCAGAAGCAGGTATACTCCATGTCACTGCTAAGATGAGATATTGCATGAGGAATGTTATGAAACTGGAGTGATTCTTTACTCATGGGGGAGAGAGACCATAAGAAGGGCCTTTGAGCTGGTAGGAGATACCATTTCAGGGTGTGTAAAACCCAACCTGCCAACATACATCAAGTGCAAATTTTATTTGTCATCAGATGTGCAAATTCCCATGGGCCATAACTCTTTTGAAAGTGGAATAAAGGGGTTTTAGAGTGGAGAAAAAGTCTATTGGAATGACTGCTAAGCTGCATGAGAGACCTTTGGTGTTCAGTGCTGAAGTTGAGGAGATACTACTGAGGAAAGAGCAAGCTATCAAAAGCTAAAGCATGGTATCCTTCTGCTTCCTTCCAGCTACATGCTTGTATTTCAGATTAAATTCTGCAGGAATAAGACCCTGAAATCAATGCCAAATGTGCCAGTGACTAAAGGTGTTGAGTTGTGCTTTGAATCACATAAAAGATATTTATGGGAAAAGAGTCAGATAACCATCCTGAGCAACCAGTGTACTGAAAGCAGATGTCCCCCTTGTCAACTCGTCCGCACACAGACTAGCACTTGTGCTTTGGCGAGAAGCAGATGACTAACAAGGTATTGCTGAATACCACATGGGTCTGTCCCTTCCTTATTCCACTGAAAAGGATAAGGAATTACAAACTGAACTGCTGTTACTATAAAAATTGGCTATGCAGGTTAGGCATCCTCCTTAGACCAGCACCCTGAAGATACTATTAATAGGTCTGTAAACTGTCCAAGGATAATATTTATTTGTTTGGCAGGTCCCCTGACTGACCAGTCTCGCACCTGGAGAATCCCAGGAGAACCGACTAACTCTTCGTTATTGGCAACACCAATGGATTTCAACGAACAGCCATTTCCTGGGATTGAGAGCCGAACTGAAAAGGAAGTAATATCTCCTTCTGCAACTAGTAGTGTAATGACAGAGAAGCCTGTTGTAGCTGTGAAGGATGAAGTATCCATCTTGGGCTTACCTGATAAGAAACCAATAAATGATGCGGTTACAACAACAGTGAGAAGTCCCACTACTCAGTTTCCTTCAGTGGTTCATGTAACTCCTTCAGAAGCCTCAGGCACAGTCCATGAGCTCGAACCTAAAATCCCTAGCTCTGATGTTCCAGACACTAAGGACATGCCTGAGCCCCACTCTACAATCCATCATGAGGGAGACATCGCTACCACCCCCACGACAACAGCTCCAAAGGATGTTGTTCCTACACATGAGGAGGTTTCTGAAGATGGCTCTGGAGACCCGGTGAGGACTAATAGCTCTGACACCCTTTCCAGGGGGATGGCTTTAGTAGTATGTAATAAGTTGGTTTTGCAGGAAAAAGTGTTAATTTGTCAAAAACAATGATTGACTTAATAGGTTATATTTATGGAGAGGTTTACATGAGAAAAAACAAAGCTGTGGAAAGTCTCCAGTAACAGACATGATGAGAAACATGAATAAACTGCCTTTGTATATCTCAACAGGGAGACTTCATCTTGACTAAAGATGAGGATTTGGTCCCCACCCAGAACTCAGAAGTGCCGGCTGACTCTGGGAGAAATGCCAAAGCAGCAGGAGCCTCGGGAATTATGGACAGAAAAGAAGTTCTTGGAGGTAACGAATATTCTGGATTTCTAGTTGGTAAAAGCAGACTCTTGTAGAAGTCTTCCAGGCAGCAGAAGCTCTGAGCAGGAAAGCCAAGCTTTTACATTGGACCTCTGAAATGAGGGTGGTGATTCATGATCCTGTGTTGTCAAAACCCTAACAGGGGCAAATATTAATCTGCTAATAGCAAAGGAGCCACTGCTAGTTATCTGGAATTTTATGTTTAAAACCTATTCCTTTGCTCCTCTCAAAAATTACAGCTAAACTGTTCTAATGCTGCCTGGGTCAAATTACTGGAGTTGAACAATGTAGTCTTGCATACTTTGCAGCATGGCCTGCTGGGAGATCTGTTTCTCTAGGTTTACCTCATGTAGGTGGGCAAGCTCTTGGCAGGATGACTTGTTTGGGAGGGGGCAAAAGGACAAATTAATTTCTGGAAGTCATGAAGTCAGGGGCCGCACTGTAAGGAACAATCTGGAACTTATAATCATACTAGTATTATCTGGTGTGGCGTCTAGAGTAATTTGTGCCTTTTTCCCCCTTCTAGGTGTTATTGCTGGAGGACTAGTAGGCTTGGTGTTTGCAGTGTTTCTAGTTGCATTTATGCTGTACAGAATGAAGAAAAAGGATGAAGGCAGCTATTCACTGGATGAACCAAAACAGTCTAACGGCGGATACCAAAAACCACACAAACAAGAAGAATTCTATGCATAAACACTGATCTTCAGGACACTTCTTATTCCATCTTTCTTGGACTCTTCTCTCCCTGCACGTGGACCTCCTAGTGTGCTTTGCATTAAACTTAAGCCATATGATCATTGGGTTATTTGCCCTTACCACTTTGCCATTGGAAATTTTATAACTACAAAGTAGATCTGGATTCACTGAACATTCCCTGTTTTCTTGCACAATTTTTTTCAATTTTTTAATTTTTTTTTTAACAGAAGTGGGACTGGAAGTTCCTAAGCTCACTTTGGTTTATTCTAAAGACTGCTGGGGCAGGCGGTGGGGAGAAGATAAGGGAGCACTGTATGTATAAACCTCTTGATATTTAGGGAAAGGGCTGGCAAGAATAAACAATTATCAGTGCTTGAATTCTGTATAGCAGGGATCCTTCCTATTTAACTCATAGATGTGTTTTAAGTGTAACAAATGGCTGCGCTGGGCACACATTTGGTACACTGCAGTCCTCTAGCTCTTTCTAACTGCCGTATTTGGAGCACTTAATGCATATATGAAACATCAAGCTGACCATGATTTCTAATGAAATGAGGTGTGAGGGCCAGGGTAAGCAAATGACTGTCATGTAGTTTAAAATAACTTATATTTTGGAAACATTATCCCATACTCAGAACCAGCTCCTAAGCAGTTGGTGCACACACTAACACAAAACAAACCTCAAAGACCCCAAAACTAAGTGGAGAGTTCATTTTACCAATAGCCTTGGACTGTCCCACTACCCTTTTGCTCCTTCTGGGCTTAGGTAAGAAATAGATTTTTCTAAGCAGTCTCATCTCAGACATTCCCTCTTCTTAGGTGCTAAATCTAGGCTGGGCTGTCATGCTGCAAATACTCTTATCCCGCACTACTGTGTAGTCGCCAGGTGACTGATGGCGTGTTGTGGCACCTACCTCTCTGTGCACTGTTTACAGCGGTTGTCTTGGAACGTGGTCTGCTGTCTATGCCACAGGCATACCTTGGCACACAGGGGTGGAAGGTAGAAAGCAGCATATTGTGACTTTGCAGCTAAGGAGTAGAGAAGCATAGCATTTGAAACAAGCCTGATGAAGGCTAAGTGTAGATGGCCTTAAATATATACAACAGTCGGTGTGCTTGACTCTCATGACTCCGGAATGGCTCTTCAGCAGCTGTTCCTGCACTTTGGAGAGAAGCAACTCTGGATGTCAGGCTAGTAAGGGCTGCAAAGCACCTCCTGAGGAAAGTCCAGATGCCTGAAGCTGCTGGTGGTCAATGTGCTGTCAGATGGAGGCACCGAGGCTTCGTTGAGGGTCTGCAGTTCTCCAGAGTATCTCAGACCGAGTGAGAAGAAAAGTGTGGTGTTCTGCACAAGCCTTACTTCTGCTCTGCCTTTGGTTAGCTTCTTGCAAGTTCAGTTCCTCATCACTCAGTGCAGAAGGTATGAGGTGGGTGGAGGAGTGTTTACAACTGATGTAAATATTTGTATTGTTGAGCCGGAGGGAACGATTGGAGAATATTAGAGAATATTGCAACAGTTGTTACAAATGTTGCACATTAACAGTAAAACTTAAGCCTGTGTAACTTAAACGAAGTATAAAACTCTCCTCAGCTGCTACGCAGCTAAAATTGGTGCCTTCTCTGCAAACCCAACAAAGAAACCCACTTCTTGATTCCAGACTCTTTTTTATGCACAAGGAAAATTTGTGCATATGAGTAGCTGGCTATTTGGCTGTTTTTAAGTAAAGCTGCAAAGTCCATTACGTCTTTTTTTTTTTTTTAAACTGGATGAATTTTTATAGGTTAATGCAATGACCAGATGGTGTTAATTTCAGCTGTAATTCTTTGCTTTGTATAGGAATGTAGAAATGTTGTTTGATAGGTTTATCTATGAAAAGGTTCTTGTAAAGCACAGGAAGATAAAGTGGTAAACTTCAGTTGTACCTCACAACCTTGCTAGGGGGAAAGGAAAAAAAAACTGTATATTTTGGTAGTCTAAACTGACAGTTTGTGAAACAAACATGACATTCTGTGTTATTTAAGTGGTACAAATGAAATACAAGTTCTAACAGAAGATGCAACATTTGGTTATTTGTATGCCATGTAAAGGTATACTGCAATAAATGGCATTTTGGCAAGAACGTGTCTGATCTGTGAACATTGCTGTATATAATCCTTCAGAAAGCAGATGTGGTTTGTAAGACTGCCCAGGTCTTTAAGGAAGTTGCCTTCCAAGTATGAAATGTGAATTTTGGTGCTAAACATGTGGAGGTTCAGCTCAGAATTTGAAGGCTATGAGTGTGGCCTCTTACCCTGCCCTAGATGTCGGGGTTGCGGTGAGCTGCTCTGCCTGAGGCAGTGGTGCGGGATATGAATGGGCTGCAGCGGAGACTTGAATGAAATCTCTTTGTTAGAGCCCTGCAGCATTTCATGCTGGTTCTGGAGCTCTCCTTGTTTGTGCAGTATCTCACCATCCCTAAAATGGTGAAAAAAGCTGTAAATCTTCCACAGGCCTCCTTCTTGCTACCTGTCTTCTGCCTCCAGGGGTTTGAGAGCAGGGAAGGCTGCAGGAGGGGCAGCTCCAAGTCTTTCTATTAAAATGTGCTTCCCAAGACAAATTTGGAGATCGTACCTTCAAAGAGAGAGAATGGAGCAGGGCTGTCCTAAGTATTCTGCTGTACAGCATCAATTACTTGGGTGCTACAGCTTGTGTGGGAGGAGATGGAGCAAAACAGAAGTAGAAAAAAATGGCTTCCCTATTTTGTGAAGGACAAAAGCTGATCCGTGTCTGGGTGGGTCTTACTGCAGCTTATACAATTATCTTCTTTTACAAGGCTTTGAGCTGTAAGAAACTTACTTTTTCCCCCTGTAAACTAGCCACAGTTATTTTTAGTTTATGTCTTCTTGCCTACACTGGAACCATGTGGGCTGTGTGGTTCCCATCAGAAAATGTTTGGAGGAATCTTGGTAATCAGAAAGTTTTGAGATCAGGCAAAAGAATGGAAAGGATAGAGTTTGAAGACTTTGCTTCCATAGCTAAACAAAGCTGGAAAGTGCTTTCTAACTGCATGCCAACTTTGCCAGTCCCTCAAACTGGGTAAAAGACTTGTATAAGATCAGAGTTGACTGTTTTCCATAGCAGCATCTTACCTGCTATGAATTCTCTTCCTTGGGGGTTCCCAAGACTTTTGCTTCCGCTCTTCTAATCGGTGATAATGTGGGAAGTTAAGGTGGTAGGGAGAGAAAAAATTAATTCCTGAGGAAGTGGAAAATTTCTATGTGAAAACTTTTACACGTGAAACAGTATCTGATTGTTGTGCTAGAAGAGAATAATCTATAGCAGGGATAGTTTGCCTCTGTATTCTGGCACAGGGTAGCCTGGGTTTTCCTGAGTCACATTTCTGTTCACTGTGCTTCCTGACTTCTTCATCCATGCTGGAGCAATTATCACATTTGCTCTTGTTCACAAGTGAGATGCAAAGAATGTGGCTGGCAGAAAATCTGACCCCTTCTTTATTCTGGAAAATGAGCTGGAGGGTATAAATGCACCGAATGTTGAGGAAGGCAAACTATGAGAGGAGGACTTTTCACAATTCTTATTTTGTCAGGTTGCATTAGACCCTATGAGGGAAGCTAAATAAATCTAAAGGCTGCATAATCTTGTACTGAAATAGAGAACAGGAGAAAAAAAAAAAAGGGAGCCATTCTACAGGGGTACTGAGAAGAAAAGCTATTTCAGACATTTCACAAATGCCTTATCTGAGTCTTCACCAGGACTAGCATGTATACTGGTGAAAATGAGTGGTGGAATAAAGGTGCAGGGTGGAATGTGCTTCATTTGAGGTAGCAACAAAACTAAAAAAACCCCTTTAAATATACAGGAGGAGAGATAGAGGGTCAAACCCAAATAGTTACTTGGCATTCTGGGGTAGTGTTTAGCTCATCAAACTGGAAGCTTGATGGACAGCATTTTTAATAAGCTTGTCAAACTAGAGGACAGCAATTTTACTGCAGAAAATGAAGTGCAGTATCTACACTAAGGAAAGAGGGGAGAAAAGGTATGGCCTCAGCAGTATGCAGGATCTTACAAAAGGATCCGATGGATAGAAAAATTAAAAGATAGGATGTTGATATGTGGGATAAAATATAAAAGAGATTCACCAAATTGTGCCAGAGTGATCAGATCTCTTTTTGATTGCTTTTGACTGAAAAAACTGCTATCTAATCTATTTGAACTTTGGGGAAGCAATTTATCAGTGCCACACAGAAAATGAATAATCAAAAGGAGGAGGCTGGGGGTTAGTGGTAGAATTGTAAAGTGGTGAGGAATGGGCTAAGGAGGAGCCTGCAGCAGGATCTACAAGACAGAGTTAGTGGAATTAATGAAAACCCTTGAGAATCCTTCTGTTAAAGGTGAGGGCAAAAGATCAAAATGGATTGAGTACAAAGTTGTCCAGGAAGATTATGGTATGAAATGTTACTGAGCCAGCAGGATGTCTTTCAGCCAATAGTCTATGCAAAGAACACAAAGACCCATTCCTCTTTTCTCGTGTTTTTCCTCCTAACAATCTCTAGATCAAGATTGGAGTTTTTCAGGGCACTTCACTATGAGCTGAGAACAAAGTTCTTTGTCTAATACAAACAAGATCAGCTGAGCCACGTTTCCATGTGGAAGTTTCTGGAAAGTCACCTCTTTTAAGAGACTAGACTAATTAGGCAAATCAGGTTCACTTCTGTTAGGAGAGAATGTGAAATAGATTTTCCTGTTTCCTCAAACTGTCTTATCATTAAACTTTCCAAAGTACACTTCTCCGCAAACACTGCCCGAAAAAAATCCTACTTCAAACTTTAAACCATCACGTTTCTACACTTATTGCTTATAGCATCGTGCAGATAAGCCAGACTGGGATTCTAACAAGATTTAGCCCCACTACCATAAAAGCAGCAAACACAAGAGGAAAGTGTGAGGACGGAGAGAGGATGATGCAGCATGTAGCCATACAGAGCAATATGCTTCTTCAGGGATCAATACTGCTGGGTTTATGAATTGCCGTTCAGTCTCCTCTGTTGTTCCACACACTGGCAGTCTCATCTTACCCTAGTGCCAATGGCCTGCTCTTATTTGTCACATATTTTATTTACTCTAGTTCGCTATTCTCCTTTCCCTAGTGTGCTTTAACAGATGGGCAGCCTTCTGGACCATTCTTTGAGATGATAACAAAACATTATTGGGACCAATGTACTCTGTATGTGCAAACACACACGTACATGTGCTTATGTGGGTGCATGTGCATGCACACACATGTATGTGCTAACTAGAAATCAAAACAGGAACTAGGTAAAGGCAATCACTAAATTTAATTAAGTCAGAAAATATGAAATGCTTTTAGAAGTAGAAAATCCTACTTCAAAATGGCATAAAGCAAAGAATAAATAGGTAAGATTTAAAAATAAAGATTAGCACTTGGATAGATAGTGGATCTCAGAATAAAGCTGTTCCAGGTTACTTAAAGCCATGTGACTTTCTTGTATAGAAAGGTCCGCAGCATGAACCCCTACTTGGCTGAGCCAACCCTCAAAGCATTCATGACCCCTGAGAACCTGTGTGGAGGAGAGCAATATGCTTAAGATGCTCCACTAGTCCAGGGCTCCCCAAACTGTGATACACATACCACTGTAGTATGCAATATATTTCCAAACAGTATACATTTTTTTTTAAAAAAAAAGCAACCTCCAAAAATACACCATCAAAACCCATCCCACCTGCCTTTATCTGTGGAAGTGATCGCCAGGAGGCAGATAGACCCCTCCTTCTGTACACAGAGCTAGGAGCTGCTACAGATGATTTGGGGGGGAAGACATTGAGGAAAGGACTGGGGCAGTATGGAAGAAGCTTCTGCTGATGCCACCAGTGCATATCTCCCTCTAAACAAAGCCTGGGAACTCTTGTCTTAGGAGACTGGTTAGCTGTTTTCCTACAGTGGAAACAGGTTGTGTTTCTTTCTGAAAGATGAGGGTTTGAGTGCCAGTGGCTGAGAAATGCAGCTTCTGAACAAGCTATGATGCTGGTGGTATCTTTCTTTTCTGCAAGGCAGTGGCTTTTTACTCCCATCAGATTTGGAATTCGTAGGTGCTGAAAACAAGGGGTGGCTCCTCTGGGAGATGCTGCAGGCTGCTGTGGCTCCCTAAGCATGAGTACAAGCTGGAGAGGGGCTGTTCACAAGGGCCTGTAGTGATGAGGGGTAATGGTTTTAAATTGAAGGAGGGTAGATTTAGATTAGATATAAGGAAGAAATTCTTTACTGTTAGAGTGGTGAGGCACTGGAACAGGTTGCCCAGAGAAACTGTGGATGCCCCATCTCTGGAAGTGTTCAAGGCCAGGTTGGATGGGGCTTTGGGCAACCTGGTCTAGTGAAGGGTGTCCTTGCCCATGGAAGGGGCATTGGAACTAGATGATCTTTGAGGTCCCTTCCAACTCAAACCATTTGATGATTCATAAACCTGCTGCTGCCTTGCTTAGGTGCTGTGCTGGATGCCATTTCCTGCTGCACAAGACCAGCCAATGTGTGATCTAAAGGAATCACATAGATTTTTTTGTTATTCCAACAGATCCTGACTTCCTCATGCAAAGTCTCAGCTGAAGAAAGCTTAAAAGTCTTAAAACTTAAGCTATTCTCTGTGCAGAACAAAATCAAACCAAGTTGACCTAAGGCAGAAATAATTTTAAAAGAACATTATTGTCTTTTAACNGAGTGTATAAAAAGATTAAGTTTTCATGTATCACAATTGAGTGAGTGGATCTCTAATTACTTATCCATTCATATCTCGAGGAGATCTGAAAAGCTCCCTTTGCTGGCAATCAGAAGTCATCGTAATCATCCATCCTTTATCATCAGAGGCCTTCACAGCCCAGTTCTGAGTGGACACCAGGGTTTGGCCAGACCTTCAGGAACTGTCACATGAAGTGAGTAGGACTGTACATGCAGGTACATGCAGCACACAGCAATCAGTCCTTTCTCATTTAGTACATTCACGCCTGAAGTTGACTTTATGAATAACTTAAAATAGCAGTTGAGTGTTCAATCTTCATGACCCAGAACAATGGGTCAAGAAGGTTTTCTTGGAGTTTTCTTGTCCTCAGGGTGGCACAGGGGAAAATATGGTTGTTTTGGAGCCACGTTACCTGCCTTTTATGCAGACTGAAAATAGGGCTTTATTATTATTGCTATTAATGTACTACTGGAGGAACAGACAGTTTACATATGCTCTTGAAAACCTTGGTTGAGTCTGCTCTTCCTGCTCAAATACTGCTGTTAATGTTTGATAGCAGCTGTCTGAAAACAGAAGCCTTTGAACTGTTTGTTGTTCTTGGGAGGTGGTTTGTCTTTTTTGTTATATATGTAAACTGGCGCCTAGCTGCAAGTTTCTTGGGCATGGCATAAATTACCAGAGCCCTGTTCAAAAGTAGTGTTGGTTTTAAGTATTCTTTTTGGATGTTACCATTTCTGCTTTCAAACAAAACCCCTACTGCTGAAGTGCAGCTATGTGTGCTTGCACAGCTCTAAGGAGTGGTTGTGTGGTTACTCCACAGTAAGGATTAGTCACACATTAACCACAGCTGTAAAAACACGTCTATGGGAAAATCACATCCAAACACTGAGGGCCTTTGAGTCTGCTGCTTATTACCGAGGAGGTGGGTTTCTGTTCCATTTTCCTTCAGTGTTGTGCAACACACATCTGGCCTGTTTACTTTGCTATCATGATGCATCATAGCTTTTCTTCTGGCAGTCTTCTACCTCCCCCACTTCCATGGACTGTGGTGTACTGAGGTCTTACAGGTAGAGCTGAGTCAGCCAATGTTTCTAAACTAGCAGGCCTTGGGGAGGCACTCACTCTCTTACAGTGTTGAGCCGCACTATTTCATTGCTACCTGAGGCAAAGCAGGTGGTGCCAAATGATGACTTAGGGCTCTCTGATTTTAACGACTTTAGGCCCATGAGGAGCAAGGACAACCTTGCTTATTGCCAAGATGACGGCTCAAGGCTGTAGCAAGTTCTCTTGCTTTTTACTCAAGAGAAAATCACCATCCATTACTGTTGTCCTTCACTCCACATGTCCCTACACCTCATTCTGCATAGGCCTTCAGCAAAGTATGGATCCTGCACTCAATTTCCAAGTTGTCCTCTCCAGATCTCAGAGATGACAAAGCTGAAGAGCTTAGAGGGGAAGGAGAAAGAGGACTTGTACCCCTAGGAACATGCAACTTGGCAGGGCCACTCTACATCAAGCTTTGGCCTCTGACAACTGCTGGTGTTGCAGTCCACACTTCAGGGCTTCCAGGAGAGGGTCCCAGATCATCATCAACCAACTATGGATTCTATTATCCTCCCACTGCTGTTAAATTCCCTTGAAAGAATGACAAACCTTAATGTGAGTATTTCTTGGCGGGGGGGAAGCAGTGCAGATGAGAGATACACAAATAGGAATGCTTTCTCCAAAGCTGTTTTCGTTAAAGGAAGAAAAGCAGCACTCATGAAGAACATGTAATTGCCATGTCCTCTGCCCCACCCTTGCCTTCTCAAGAGAAAATTCTCTCTTTATACATTACTCTGGCTTCTGAATTTACTGATTTGCTCCAGGCCTGTGTCACATGGCACATTGCAAGTCAGCAACCACCAAAGTCTTTTTCATATAAATAAGTGAGGCTCCTTTAGAGTCAAGCTGCTTGTTGAGTACATCAAGAACTGAGCATTAGGAACAAGGCAGTGCAGCCTTCTCGTATTGCTGGAAGTGATGTTGCTGTATTTTGAGACTGAAGGTGGAAATCCTCAGCCAGCTTCTGTGGTTCCATTCTGCTTTCTGAAGCCATATACTCACCCTGGCTCATGCCTGGGAAAGGCAGTTTAGGCGGAGGTAGGAACTTAAGTATTACTGTAATGTCAGAAGCTAAATTGCTCTGAGAAAGTGCATGGGTTTTGCGCATTGAGCTCATTTCCCTTCTTACCAAGCACTGCTGCCTCTAAAGCCTGCTCCAGCTTGTTTTTCTCTTACCCTAGTGGCATGTTTCAGACCATCCTTCCCCTTCCCTACCTGCAGTGAGTAATGGAAGGTTGCCTCAGGCTCCTCACGTTTTCTTTGCATGAGGCAACATAAATTCCAACTTTGCCTTGAGCCAGGAGCCATTACTATTATTTAGAAAACCCCTTAGAGAAAAGGGAGATCTGAAATTATCCCGTGCAGTGGATTCCTACACTGATCCCCAATTTCATAAATGGGAAAATAAAGCCTACACCACACAATTCCTCTAGCCAGTTAGGACTCTCTGCATGTTATTTTCTAACGCCCTCTTGAGAAGTTTGCTTGTGTTCCCATCAATCCTCCAGCACCTTTCCATTGCATTCATCCATAGGAAATGAGGTAAGACCAATGAGAAACACCACAGGACAATCTTCACAGGGCACTGCTACCTTTTCCTCTCCAAAGGCTAGTTACACAGCTTTCTGTGCTGTGGTTAATGCCCAGCCCTTGCTGCTGCTTCTTCAGGCATGCAAGGACTGTATCACAGAAAGTGTACCGAAGTTTCAGGAATGAGCGTTTAAACCTTTTTTCTCCCCAATTAACATTAATGACATTCTTAGAGCCAAATATTGCCTTGTTTATTCCAGAAAGCAAATGCATGTTTTCAGAAGTCCTTGTACTATATATACATGGGATCACTGGCCCAGCTTAAGCAGGGCGTGCTGCAGTACCACTCCAGGGCAGGCCTGACAGCCAGTCAGCTGTGGCCTGAGGCAGGGGCAGCACTGGGCCAGTCCCAGTCTGGGCCCAGGTTGGAGGGGGCGGTATCCAACTAGGTGCTGGTTGGGGTGAACAGTGCCCAACTGCCAGCACAGAGGCCATGATGGGTAAAGGCTCGGGACACCACAGGCCTCCCTACTGGAACTAGCACTGCTACCCAGCTCCATTCCAGGCATGGGGGAAGCCCCACATCACAGTGGAAAAGGTTTTCTGCTGGTCTCCTCAGTGCTCCCACCCAGCACAGGACATCCTAAGCCACATTCCCTTAGGAACGTGAAAGACCACCATAGTTCTCTCCACTGAGACTGCCAACACAGGTGCTTGCTTTTCCCATGCAAGGAGAGCTGAGAAGTGAGCAGGGGATGAAGGCGGGCCTGCAAAATTATTCCTGCAGAAAACTGGCTCAGGTATTAGGAAATGAATACAACAAACATTTAAATGCTGAGGTAAGATGGCCTCCACCCCAGGCCCAAGCTCAACTTCTCTGCAGACACCTCTCAGCCCCGACTCCTGCTTGCCACCCCCCAGGCAGCGTGGAGGGCTGCACCCCATCCTGCTGTGGGGGGCCCCTGCTGCTCCTTCCTTCTGCTGCTGACTGCCCCACCTCAGCCCTGTTCTCCTCTCTCATTGGCTCAGAACCACCATGAACTCCCCTGATTGGCTGAGCTCTGACAGACCCCGTGTCCATTGCAGAACCTTCTGGAACTGGCTCAACTGCCTGTGACTGGCACAGGGCAGCCCCGGCCTCCCCTCACAGATCCTCCCCAGCAGGAGGAGGGCCTCCTTCCCCCACCAAAAACTTGCTGTAAATGCCCAGCACAGGCCACCCCTCACCCCTGTAGAAAAGAGGGCGAAGACCTGCGGCTGGAGGAGTTGTTCGCGACAGACTCTGCCCTCAGCACCATCAGCATCTCCACAGACTCCTGCTGTAAGTGGGAGTCGTCTCTTGTGGGGAACAGAGGTGGCCGCAGGGACGAGACGTCCCTGCTCCCAGCAGACCTTAACCCCAGCCCCTGCAAGGCACCAAAGGGCAAAACCACTACAAAACACACACCGAAGAACACCTCCAGCCATTTGAACGGTCCAATATCACAGGTGTCACGCTTTGTCCCTCCTTGGGGGCAGCTTCTTGGCAGAAACTGCAGGATCGGTGCGTGGCTCCGCACACCCCTCTATGAGCCGATGCCAAAGCCTCGCTGCGTGCCATGGGACAGCACTGAGATGTGGCAGAAGCCCCCAGGTTCCCACAGCAAGGCTCTCTCCAGCCGGTAGTTGCACTCTGGTGGCGCTGGATTCCCAGCATCACCACAGGTGCTTTGAGGGCATCTCCTTGGGGCAGTGGCTGCGGGCAGTCCTGACTGGTTCTGGTTCACTGTGCATGGCAGACAAGGGCGCTTTGGGAGCTGCTCCATGGCTCGCAGTGCAGGAACAAAGCCATTTTCAAGAGAACTGGAAGGTGTTAATTGAAAGGCAGTAAAAGAAAAAGCTGCATTTTCACTGGCACAGGTCATCCCTGTGGCACCCGTTGTCCAGTGTGACCTCTGGTGTCGCAGTGTTCTGTCATGGTCTGTTTGGATCTCTCGATTTTAGAGGACAATATACTCTGTCAATAAAACTTCATTTTATGAGCTCATTAAGAAAGAAAACAAGCAAACATGGGAAACAAGGGCTAAATCCCCTTTACACAGGTTCATCTGAAGTGAATTCACTGATTCACCACTTAATTTATGAGGTCTCTGACTCACAACTCTGTCATTCATAACTTGTAACTCCCAATTCCCAATTCACGACTCGCGACTCCCAAATCGCAATTCCCAACTCCCAACTCGCAACTCCTGACTGCCAACTCGAAACTCCCAACCCATAATTCGCAGCTCCCAAAACCCAACAGCCAACTGCCAACTCTGAACTCCTGACTCCCATCTCCTAACATTTAATTCACAATTCATAACTCGCAACTCCTGACTCCCAACGTTTAACTTGCGATTCGTAACTCGCAGCTCCCAAATCCCGACTCCCAACTTCAAAATCCCAATTTGTAGGTCCCGGCTTGCAAGTCCCAGCTCGCAACTCGTAACTCCCAAGTTGCAACTCCCAGCGCCCAATTCCTGATGCGCAACTCCTGACTTGTAACTCCCGACTTCCAACTCGTGACTCGTTATTTGCAATTCGTAACTCGTAACTCGCAGGCCTAAGAGCAAAACAGTAATATAACCTACCATGAAAGAGTTTACCCTTCCTCCTCCATCACAGTGAGGGTCTCCCCTAGGTCACACTGGGAATCTCAACAGCCTCAGGAGCCCAGTTGCTGTTAGATCCACTTTCTACGTAACCCAAGGGACTTACACATTCCATTGTGGAAGTTTAGACTATGTAATTTCTATGAGTCCGTACACTCTGAAGCAACTAACAATCAAAATGTAAGCATGAAGGCTGTAGGAGGCAGCAAGCTGCAGCTGATAATGCCTACATAACGACATTTGGCCCTTCCTGGACACTGCATCCTGTTCATGTGTTGCTCTCGCTTTGCATAGTGGCACTATGCCCAACATGCATCAGGCTTAGCACGACCTCTGCATTAGCCAAAACTGGGTAAGGACTTCCGTGAACAGTCATGTGCCCTCATTGGAGATGCTGAGGCTGTCAGACACCTGGCCTGATTGGCCCTGGGGAGCTGCCTTGCTCTGTAGAGGTGCCCACTCTGCCTGGCCAGAAGGGGAAGGACCATGCACATCCCCTTGTGTCACAGGGCCCTTCTCCTTCCCATCAGTGCCTGGCAGGGTCTCCTTGCTGGCTGTGCAGCTACTGGCTGTTCCCTCACGCTCCATTTTGCAGGAGGGGTGTCTCCCCATCCTCCTGAGGCATCTCCTGTTGTGCCTCTGTAAAGAACGCTACTGACCCAGAGTGGACTGGAGCCTGCGTCCCTTACAGGCATGCCTCCCCAGAGTCTACAGGCTCTTCCTGTGCACCAGGGGGCTGCTCTTCCTCAGGCAAAAAAGACTCCCGTGGGCTCACTTCAGGAGAAACACATTTATTGTGAGAGCTCCTTCTCCTGGTAGGGCCTGAAGGGGATCTGCTGCTCCCTGGGTCCATACCCCGATGGGCCCTGCTGCCTCTGGACACCTGCAAGGAGAGGAGCATGGTCACATTCTGAGGGTCAGGCTGCTCTTTGCACTCCCAACTAGCAGCATGTGGACAGGCTCCCCATGGGCAAGAGGAGCCGCTCTTCCCAGGGCTGCTGACACTTGCTGTCCCCTGGCCTCACTGGCACCATGTCCTGCTGGCACCCGTCTCTCCCACTGAGCAAGCCCCACCCTGAGATCCCACCGAGTCCTTCCACATCACCTCCCATGGTGGTCACAGGCTTCCCGTCCCCTTTGCCTTCTTCCCTTGGTTCTCCTCATTTCTCCTCACCTCGTCTGTCTTCTCATCCCCTTGCTGCTGCCACGTTGGGCCACACCTGTGCCTAGGAGCTTGGCGTGCAGGTTCTCCCAACAGTGAGGACGAGGGTGAGCACACAGCAGCTGCTGTCTGGCAGAGGTGGTGTTTCTGCCCCAGGACTCCTATGTCTGGTTGCTCTCATGGGCGTTGGAGCCTGGTGGAAAGCCACTCCTGCCAAAACAGGGGGATCCGTATGGTGGACCCAGGCACATGGACGTGCTGTGATTGCTGGGCAACAGCAGCCCTCTTCTGGCTCTGCTGTGTCTTGGCCCTGTCCTTGGATGGACACCTTTCTCCCACTGGCCTTTCCCTTCCTGCACGTGGGGCCGCAGCATCCGATGGAGCCCAAGTCTGGGAGCCTTCACTGCCACGCAGGTTGTGGCGTAGGGCTTTGCTGCACTTGGGGCAGAGTCCGCTGGAGCCAGCTCTGTCCTGGGCAATTCCCCTGCCCTTCTCTGCTCCACGATGACCACGGCTCTGCAAGGCACCAGGGCGCCCCACCTTATCTGGGGGCTGCTCCAGCTGTAAAGCCAGCAGCTCTTTCTGCAGGTCTTCAGCAGCTTGCTTGGCCCTGTGGTAATCAGTGAGGGCTGTGATGAGCTCTTCCAGACAGGGGATATGAAAGTCAGTCCCTGCAGAGTCTGGGGATGTTGGCAGAGCTGATGGAGTCTCCTCGCAGGAAGGATGTTGTACCTGCGGGGAGCTGCTTCTTGGAAGAGCTGTCAAGTCTGATGGCTGCTCAGCTGTGCCCACGTCCTCACTGGAGATGCTCTGGCCTTCCAAGCAGAGGTCATCTTCTCCCATGGGGACGCTCATCCCAAATAGCAGCTCTGGAGTCCCCATGTCCCTGTAGGAGATGCTGGGGCTGTCAGACACCTGGCCTGATTGCCCCTGGGGAGCTCCCTCGCACTCTGGCGGTGCCCACTCTGCCTGGCCAGAAGGGGAAGGACCATGCACATCCCCTTGTGTCACAGGGCCCTTCTCCTTCCCATCAGTGCCTGGCAGGGTCTCCTTGCTGGCTGTGCTGCTGTCAGCTGTTGCCACACACTCCTTTTTGCAGGAGGGTGTCTCCCCATCCTCCTGAGGCATCTCCTGTGCTGCTCTCAGGAACACTGCTGGCCCAGACTGGACTGGAGCCTGCGTCCCTTGTGGGCATGCCTCCATAGCATCTGCAGGCTCTTCCTGTTGCGTCTGCATTTTTACCGTGCGACGCTCTGGCTGCCTTTTCACAGATTTATGCAGGAAGGGCAAGTTCTGCACAATGCGAATCACCGTCACATCACGCTTTTTTGAACTCTGCGATGTTGGAGATGATGATGGAGCCTGCATCCCTAGCAGGCATGTGTCCACAGGTTGTGTGAGCTCTTCCTGTGGGCCAGGGGGCTGTCCTGCCGGCTTCTTGTTCTGAGCATGGCTGTCCCAGTGCCGGAAGGGAGAGCGGTAGGGTAGCCCAGTGCTCCTCTGTGCAGGGGGAAGCTGAGTGGCTTTTTGCCCCAAGGAGATGTCTTCTAAGTTCTTGTCATATTCCAGGACCCTGGTTGGCATCCCGTAGCGCTGTTGTATCTGCATTTTTACAATGTGACGCTCCAGCTGCTTTTTCACAGTCTCATGCAGGAAGGGCAGGTCCTGCACAGTAGGATCCACCATCACATCAGGCTTTTCTTGTTGCTGAGGTGATGGAGGGGCTGAGGCTGGGACTTTTGGCTGAGTCTCATCCACAGTGCCTGGCTGGCCAAGTTCCTGCAGCAATCTCGTTTCTGGGATAAGGCACTCCAAGGTCTCCTGGCCTTTGTGCTGCGGGATAGGCGTCTCCGTTCCCTTGCAGTGGACGTCAGGCACCTCTGGAGGTGGAGTGGGAGCACCCAGCTGGATCTCAAGATCTTGCTGGTTCTGCCTGAGACTGTTTGCCTCGAGGCATCTATCCACTTCCTCCCTGCAGGTTGGGCGAGTTGCCCGGCCAGGCTGCTCCTCCAGGTCAGCACTTGGACGCCCCAGGCTAGGCTGGACACTGGAGGCATGAGGCATGTCTTCTCCATCCAGAAGAATGGGGAGAGACGCCTGTGAAGAGCAGCTGACATTGCTTGCCGTGATGGAAGNGGGGGATCCGTATGGTGGACCCAGGCACATGGACCTGCTGTGATTGCTGGGCAACAGCAGCCCTCTTCTGGCTCTGCTGTGTCTTGGCCCTGTCCTTGGATGGACGCCTTTCTCCCACTGGCCCTTCCCTTCCTGCACGTGGGGCCGCAGCATCCGATGGAGCCCAAGTCTGGGAGCCTTCACTGCCACGCAGGTTGTGGCGTAGGGCTTTGCTGCACTTGGGGCAGAGTCCGCTGGAGCCAGCTCTGTCCTGGGCAATTCCCCTGCCCTTCTCTGCTCCACGATGACCACGGCTCTGCAAGGCACCAGGGCGCCCCACCTTATCTGGGGGCTGCTCCAGCTGTAAAGCCAGCAGCTCTTTCTGCAGGTCTTCAGCAGCTTGCTTGGCCCTGTGGTAATCAGTGAGGGCTGTGATGAGCTCTTCCAGACAGGGGATATGAAAGTCAGTCCCTGCAGAGTCTGGGGATGGCTGAGTCTCATCCACAGTGCCTGGCTGGCCAAGTTCCTGCAGCAATCTCGTTTCTGGGATAAGGCACTCCAAGGTCTCCTGGCCTTTGTGCTGCGGGATAGGCGTCTCCGTTCCCTTGCAGTGGACGTCAGGCACCTCTGGAGGTGGAGGGGGAGCACCCAGCTGGATCTCAAGATCTTGCTGGTTCTGCCTGAGACTGTTTGCCTCGAGGCATCTATCCACTTCCTCCCTGCAGGTTGGGCGAGTTGCCCGGCCAGGCTGCTCCTCCAGGTCAGCACTTGGACGCCCCAGGCTAGGCTGGACACTGGAGGCATGAGGCATGTCTTCTCCATCCAGAAGAATGGGGAGAGACGCCTGTGAAGAGCAGCTGACATTGCTTGCCGTGATGGAAGTCCAGGAGCTGTCACTCGAAGGGCATGGAGACACACTTGAAGAGGACCTGACTTCACTGCCTGTGATAGAAGTCCAGGAGTTGTCGCTGCTCTCAGGCATCTCACAGTTGAGCCTGTGAGAGGAGGAGGAAGAGGAGGCAAAGCCTGAGCCCAGCACTCTGAAGTGTCCTGGGGCTTCCTGGGGCTCCTTCCTGCCGTGGAGATGGCAGGCTACATCAGTGCCATGGGATCCCACCCAGCGTGTGCCCAAGGTCCCCTCCCTGCCTGCTGGGCACAGCGGTTCCCTCTGCCCCAAGAAAAGGAGGAGACACCGTCAGCTCTGTGCAACAAAGAACAACGCCTCCAGAAGGGCATGTCCCCTCACATTTTACACTAGGCTATTTCCCCATGCCCTCCCCAAGTGGTAGCCCCAAGCCATGCCCCCTGTCCATGTCCCCATTCCCTCCTCAGTGG
>VXBL01001369.1:0-31006 GCA_013400195.1 Aramus guarauna
AGACTTTGATTTGGATTTGTTTACCTTCAATTGTGGAGATATACCCTGAGATCTTATTTTGTGGTAAGGTCCATACATCCATGCAGAGACCATGAAGTACACTAGGCATGTATTTCTGTTTGAGTGAAGAGGACAAGATGATTTGTTTTAGCCCTAAAAGAGAAAGGAGAATTTTCAAGTGGCTTGATACGGTTTATCATCCCCCAGTAATACTTTCAAATTTACATAAAATTTGCCATGAATTAACATATTCATCCTCTTATATTGACTTTCTTGATGATTAGCTTTAAA
Organism: Aramus guarauna; assembly: GCA_013400195.1. NCBI lineage: Eukaryota > Metazoa > Chordata > Aves > Gruiformes > Aramidae > Aramus > Aramus guarauna. The sequence continues at coordinate 292 of VXBL01001369.1, forward strand.
TTTATAGACAATTCACTGGAAAATTAATTAACAAGGCTATAGCCAGGTTTTATGATATGAGACTTTAGATCCCTATGCTAGTTAATTTAAAAAAATAAAACCATATCAGGAGACATTTTTCTGGTTACATATAAAATCTAATAAAAGTATAGTGACCAGGGTGTGCGCAGTCCTATACAAATTAGGCTCACAGCTCAAAGTCAGGGCAGAGAGGAGATACATCAGCCTAAAAAGATAAATAATTAAATAAACTAAGAGTGAAGAATTGCTATAAACCTACAGTCTAACAGATAAGCAAAATAGGTCTTAGGTGCCAGATTAGGTTTCAGAAAACCACAAAGTTTATCACTGAAGGCAGAGAGGGGAACAAAGGGAACAGGCAACAGGGAAATGGCTGAGTCAGACTACAGATAGAATCAAGAAGGGCTCTTTGACAGAAAACCTGTACTGTGTAGAAACAGGCTACATGCCCTCAGAGATTCTGTAAATCTAGGAGTTCCTGTTGCATATGTCAGTCATGGTCAATTACTCATAATTTCCAAGCTATGCACGCTGTGGTACACAATATAGGTTATCAGCTACTGGATCCAAGACAATCATTAGAGATAGAGACTTGCTGCTTTTTTCTGTTGATGGCTTGGTTCTGGGAGTTGGGTTGTTGTGGATTTTTTTGCAATAGATCTTAGTGACTGCTTGCAGGCTGACTCTTAAGATAATTTTAAGATGTCTATCAGCACAGACTAAGTTATACTTGACTGGTAAGTTGCCTGCTCTTCTTTAGTCTCCACAGAAGGTATCATTGATCCTCTATTAAGCAACATTTTAGCAAATGTTAGAAAAACAAAGAGCTGATTAGTAAACAAATCAAGAACTCAGGCATGTGACCGAGTTCCTGCATATCAGCTGAGTCACAACAACTGACCTTGCCTGCTCTTGCTAATGTAGAGGTTAGGTGAAAGTGGCTTAAGCTAATCTCTACTGCCTGAGAGTTGCAACAAGTCACACACCACAGCTCATTTCTGCAGCTAAGCAAGCACAGAGAATTTGTTATATCACACTAACTGTATCATAATACCAAGCAGCATCAGCTGGAGCTGCCTAAGGTCTGCCTCTAAAAGGTGAAGGCGTGACTTAGTGCATCTGTATGTATGATTATGAGAAAAAGAACTGTGTGATAACATCTATAACAATCAAAGACAGAAGCAATCAAGAGTGTTATCTGGAAAGAAGAGTGGACAGAGACCCTTGTCTCCTGGCTCAAAACTTGCAGGTAAGATGAACTTGGAATTTCTCTGCTGTTATCGCCTCTCCTCTGTTTGAAGGTACAGGATTTTGTGTTAATTTTTTTAAATAAGAAAGATCTTATGAAAAATACATCTTACTTGAATCAAACCTAAACAGTGGTTAGAAGCTTTCACAAAAAGATACAATGGATATCTTTTGAGTCAAGAAACAGCTTAATAATATCTTATGTAATTCGCAATACTTTCTAGCATGTATTTTTTTCTACCATTTCTTAATGTAACAAACTTAGACAAATGCCAAATCCCACAATGTCATGAGTTCAGTCTGGCTGAAAGTAGTCCCATGACTCAAAATTGCCTCAGTAGAGGAGATGGAACAACAGCTTATATGGTACTGTATTCTCTATACATAAGCATGCAGTAACTTACACTATAAGCTCTATTTTCCAAGCTGCAATAAGAAGGCACTTGCCTGATGGTCAGAGCAAATGCAGATGTTCTAAACAGCTGTGTCTGCCTAAAAAGACTGCACCTGCCCTCCATTAGCTTTTCATTCACTATGGTAGGCTTGCCAAACCAAAAATTTATAAAATGCCTCAACAGATGGAGCTACTATTTACCTGGAGCCAAGAACGTTCATTCCAAAAACTCTCAAGATCACTGGTGACCGATTTAAAAGCTGAACACTAGATGGAGCTATGTCCTTGCAGCACCACTAGCTAAATTTAGATCGTTACAGCTGTCTCAAATCGTCATTCCAACGAGTTACATGCTAGCGGCCAGATCAATGGCTTGTTTAAATGCCTTTAAATATGCTGAACAAACATAATAGCACGGTCCCGAAAGCCTTTTTTTTTTTTTTTAAAAGAACTGCACTTGTCCATAAAAACTTCTGGAATTTAAACAGAAGACTGGAAAATAAAATACAGCTCAACAAGTATAGTACTCTCTAAGAAAACTGTCTATATATTAAGGGATTTCTTAAAAGGTGTGTAGTATAGTAAGAGATATCTGAAAAGATGACTTTTATATCATGTGTACTGCTACAGAACAGTTATGCTTTAAACTGTGAGAGAGAAAAATTAAGTTCTGCTTTAGTATTAAGTAGCTGTAGCTGTCCTGCAAGAGTCCAAGAAAATTTCAAGTGTAATTTTATGTAGAGACAAAATATCTTTCTTTAAACTCCCATCTGAATATTTCACATTAACTCCACCAAATAATGATGGGGAAAAAAAACACACAACCATATCTTACCCATTAAAAAGAGCATACCACATGTTAAAAAAAAACAAACAACCAACTTTCAAAGAATAAGAGAAGGTTGTCCACCTTAACAGAGGAAATTAGTAACTGGCCACAAATCTCTGTTAAAGATAAATCAGGCTACACTTTCTAATGAGACATAATGGATTAGCTGTATGGAGTCAATGGGGAAGGATTCTCCAATCCATTATTTCCTGTCTACAGTCCATTCAACCAAATTCACATGAAAGGAAATCTCTGAGTATTTAAATGGATCCTTTTTTCACAAACAAGAGTACTTCACCATACTTGCAGCTTTCACAGTCCTGCATCACAATGTTTATTCATTGTTTTGATACTGGTGTTTCATAGCCTGTACAGTCTATGAATATGAGTACTGTGATTTGGGGAAAAGAGTGAAATCACACTGTGACTAACCTTTGTTGTAGTCGTCTTGGGAGTAAAGCTTTTGATAAAGAAGGACATGAGGTCTTAGGTATCTCTTGTGAGAATTCTTCAGTAAATTGATAATAAAAAGTCAGAATGGTTGAAACTAAACTTAGACTACATTGGTTGCAGATAATTTACTCTCCTTTATAAACAGTAGAATTAAAGCTTTATAAAAACTTTTCAGCAAATAAAACAGCAATTTGGAACATACTGCAAATTGATGTATCAAAACATGAATGTTTTTTCCAGCCTGTAGCCGTAAGCTTCTATCTAGTCCTTACCCTTCTGTGACTATGAACCATTTTGTCACTTTTCTGTACAATCCAGTAACAGACCAAGCAGCGCACTATGAAAGAACTACTAACATACACAAACCTAAGAACCATTCAGGCATACTTGCAGAATCAGGAACATGGCCTGAACTCAAATACAGGGCTTCTCAGCATTGTCAGCATGACACATAATGTGACAGTGGCACTGAGGAAGAGAAACTCGGATAGTTCTGCTCAGTAATTTTTAGCAAAATAACAGTATACTCTGGTCATTATATCTAGTTGAGATAAACAGTCACAGAGCAACACGTGGGATCTCACAGATCACTTTCCACTGATTTTTGAGATGGAAGAAATGAAGATGGTCAGTAAAGCAGTGTCCAGCAGTGTTCTCTTTTGGGGTTCCTAACCTATTTTATTCATAGGTCTTTTCTGAGAAGGATGGTTCTGCTTTCCCTGAAAAAGCTTCATTGTTATATAAGAAAGGCAGAGGCTTAACACAATGCCAGCTTTGTGACAGTAATGTGTCTGCACTTCTGCAGAAAAGAAACAAACCACTCTTATTGAAGAGAGGACTTCTGGGATGGTAATTAGCCAAGAGGCCCGGACAGCTGAGGGAGTGCTTCTGAAACACGCTATGCTGAGAGAGATACACTGAATTAATCCACTTCTGTTAAAATGATATTAAATATGATAGACAGGATCAACAAGCTAAAGGTATCCCAAAATTAGGATTCTCTCTGCTTTCTGGTGGTACAATAATATTGCAGTAGTATCAGCACACCATATATCAAGCAATACAGAACAGTAAAATGATTACACATGAATACCACAGCAGTGGCAGGCAGTGGTTTGTATTCTATGCTTAGCCTGTGCTGTTCAACCTCCCTCTGCTTCTGCCTTTGCTTCCCAAGGGAGTGGCAGTAATTGCACAGCCTCTCTGTTCCAGGTCCTTTCCCTTCACAGCACTAGGCCAAGGCCATGCTCGCTTTCCCATGCACTGGCTGGCACTGCTGTTCCAAACAAAACACTGGAGGGCAGCATGTACCAGCAGGGTCTTGACTATCCCAGGTCAGGAATAAACAAGGAGGCAACAACCCTACATGTCCTTAAGGGAGTAAAGGAGGTCCCAGATGGTACTTCTATCATGTAGAAAGTCGCTCAGACACCTGTCCTAGACCACCAGTTGGGGAACACGAAGGGAAACCAGGCTACTGCTGAAAAGGACTCCCAGCTTTGCCCAGACTGTTCTAAATTCCACTGACCCTTTCCCAAATGGTTTAGCGCCACTGCAACAAGCAGTGCTGTAGTAATACTTTTTGGTATCAGTACGACGAAAGATGCAAATGTTATCAACCATGACAATTCTGACCACTCCTCTATGTGACCTATTTAAGATGACTACCTCAAAGCTGAGAGGAAAGGCAAGAAAAATTCAAAAGCAAGCCAAATTAACACACAGTCTGTGGATTCTCGCCAATTTTAATTATTCTTTAGCATGTTCGGAGCTGTTTCAAAGGCGTTCTACTTCATTTCCCATTCTCTCCCTCTCCCACCTTGGGCATGTTTACTCTGTAAGTGAGGTCCTATTCTTTATCTGGAATATCTGGTATGTGAGTCACGGTCTTGGTCTCATGCATAAGCTAAGAAGAAAACTCAAATGATACGTAACTCTTCACAAGGTCAGAGAGTGCATCAGTTGGTAACAGGGAACAAAATGTTTCAACATTCCAAATCTAGTACAAGCTTGTGCTAGGCAAAAAGAAATTCCAAAATTGAGGGCAATTATTATAAGTAATAGAATTAAAACATTGTGCATATTAAATATGCTTAGACTATTTAGATGGAAGTCAATGTCTTCAGAGAGGGCAGACAGCAGTGGTGGTTGAAATACAACCACTCCACAAAGAGCAAAAACTGTGTCTTAATTACATTGTCAATGTTACAAGTACTTGAAACCCTTTATCTCACTTTCTGCTAAACCCTTGCGGTTGTTTAGCCAACCCCCTAGAAAACGACATAATCAGCAGTACTCAGCACATGCATGCTGTGAAAGAGCTGTGTCAGTATCACACATGTGGGACGACCTGTTTGGGTAAAAGCAATATAACAGAAACCCTTATCAGATTTTGGATCAGCAAGGCACTCACAGTGATCAGTAAGCTCCCTGTGACCAAAACTTGCAGCACTTTTCATAGTGGAATTGCTACAGACAGAAGAAAAACCTATACCTTTTGAGTGTGAGTCTGTTTTATGTGTTCAGGACTTCCTTGGAGACTTCCCGTCCTAGAGATTCTTGCAATCATAAATGTAGCATTAGAGAATGTTTTTAGAACAGGAGTCCACAGAAATATGACATAAAGCACTTATGTTGATACAATTAGCCTATGCTATTATTTTACTAATAGAATTAAAATAGATAAGAAGTGCTTTAAGTATAAAAATACCTGATTTGTAAATCTTTGGAGAAAGAGAGTATTACTTTTCTGTTAATAACACAACGGTTTTTGTTAACCTAGAAAATCCCTGCTATGTAGGAATATGGACCAGAAATATGCTGGTAGCACTATTTAAAACAACAGTTTTAATCAATTGCTGTACTTCCAGTAATACAAGAATAATACTCAGAAATTGGGGGGGGGCGGGGCAGGCAGAGGGAGAAAATTGTCCAAACCCTGAGGCTTTGGGCAACCTGATCTGGTGGAGCATGTTCCTGCCCATGGCAGGGGAGTTGGAAGTAGATGACCTGTGAGGTCCCTTCCAACCCAAACCATTCTATGATTCCCTTCACACTGAAATTCACTGAAGGGTTGATAACATCCAGTTTCTGTCTCTGCAGTGAGGTGATGGGAAAGGCTCCAGGGGAGCCAAGGTCTAGAAGGCTGCAGCGTGGCCAGACATACCTCAGCGGTTCCTGCAGAGAACATGGTGACTGCAGAAACCAAGGTACCGCAAGGGAGGAGAGGTCATGAGGTGCTAGCCAGGAAATCACCAGAAACCCTGAAACAGGAGTCACCTCCACTCTCTGTCCTGTCAGGGACGGGGCTGCGTCTTGGCCAGGAGCCTTGGCACAGCCTTGACTTTACACTGACGTGAGGGGTTGGCGGTGGATGTCAGGCATTTTTATGCCGCTACAGGTGCGCACGCCTACACTGAGGGGCTGTGAGGAGACGGGGGTACGCACCTGCCTCCCAGCCCGGGCTCCGCGGGACGTGCCTTTGCGTGGGGCAGACCTCCTGCGGGCGTCCCGAAGCGCCCGGGGCGCGGTGAGGAGGCGCCGCAACGGCTCCAGAGCGGATCCTGCCCGCACCGGGCGGCCCCTCGAGGCCGAGCTAACGGCTGCCGCGCGCCGGCCGCGGCACCTCCGCACCTGCCCGCGCGGGGGCGGGAGAGGGGAAGGGGGGAGCAGGAGCGCCGCGCGCCCTCTGCCCCGCCCCGCAGCTCGCTGTCACGTGGGGGGTGGCAGCCGCCGCCGGTCCCGTCTCCACAGCCAATGGCGCGGGGGCCGAGCGCTCCGCGTCTCTCTCGCGCGTGAGGGGAGTTGGGGCCGCGCGCCAGCCGCCGTGTGGCGCACCTGGCGCCGCGGAGGGCCGAGGGCGGCCGGGAGCGGAGCACGGGAGGTGCCGCCGCGCAGGTCGGTCCCCCGCGGGCGGGCGGTGCGAGCCGGGGAGGGGGCGGGCGGGCTGCGCGCTCGGGTGCTCGGCGGAAGGGTCCTGCCTCAGCGGGGAGGGTTTGCGCCGCTGCCCGGGCGTTTCGGGTGTCCTCTTGGAGCGGGCTGGGCGGTGAGGTGGCGGAGAGCTGGGCCGGGCTCTCCTGAGGCGCCGCGTCGGGCTGGAGGCAGGTCAGCGGGGCGTGCAGGCTCCGGGCGGTTTTGGGGGCGCTTGGGCCGGTTTTTAAAAGAGGATCCTTCACGAATCCTACTGCAGATGCGACTACAGCGGCTGTTGCTTCTCCTTTTGAAATACTTTTCTATGGCTGTGAGAGCTAAGGGTTCCCTGCTGTTGAGAAGACTTTTAAATAGACGCGGCTCTTGTAAGTTAAAAATTTATTCTCACAGTGAGCAAAGCTTTGAAACCTGCGTTCAACTAGCAGTTCAGTAAATACACCGTTTTATTGACATAGAACAGTCGATTCAGAAACTCTGCCGTCAGTAATGACATCCAGTTGCAGCCAGGTTCTCTAGAGTGGATGTGAGGTGTTCCCCCCCCCCCGGTCTGTAGTTGAAAATTAGTTCAGAAAAGAGGTATGTGGGGGAAATAAGATACTTCAAAGGATGTTCAGAAAGGAACAGCTGGAAGATGAAACTGGCTATTACGGGCTGGTTCACGAGTACAGAGATAAGGGAGGTAAGAGTATGAAGAGATGTCAAGTGATCTCCAGTTTCATCATTCAGCACTCATGTTATCGTACTACTATGATAAAAATACCCTCTCCCTTAACATTTGCAAGAATGGTAAGGGATCACACCCCTTTGTGTATGATAATTTGTTCAGTTTTGCATGGGGCAAAATAAGATGTTCAGTATTAATTTGATAGGGTAGTATCTGTGGGTGTGACTGTATGTAGGTGAAGTGCAATNACAAATATAGGTTGTTTTTAAATGATACGGATTTACCCTCCATTTGCTGATCATTCCATTTGGAAGCAATTGTAAGTGCCTCTTGAACCTAAAGGAAACGCAGTGTAAGTTAGAGCAGAGGGAGAACTGAAAAGAACCTTAGGTTTGTCTTCAGGACAACTATAGCTTGGTACCAGAGTATGAGGAAAAAATAGTATGTACAAAAATTATAATCTAATTTGTAATCTACAAAATAATGCCAAGTCCCCAGTAACAAGACTTAAGTGGAGGGATAGCTCAAGACTGATCTTGTGGCTGACTGCTGATGTTTATATCTGTTGTAGACACACGTGATACGCCTGTAACTGTTTCAACTAATGTTAGCATTGCTTTTGAAAACTTAAATGCTTTATTTACTGAAGCCAGGTAATAATCAAGTATCTTGGCAAAACATATAGCAGTTTATCTATTGTACATCTGGGACTCTGCCCTATGGAAAGCACCAAATTAAAGGGAGGGGGCAGAAACCTATTAATCTGTGTGGCTGAAGCATGGTAGGAATTGGGCTGGGAGCATTGTTCCCAGGTTCCATGCTCCCTTGCTGCTTTCATCTCCTGTGCCAGGAAGCTGAGGAAATAGAGGAATGGTGGCAGAGGGCACTGCTGCTACCATCTTCATTTCAGTCCAGCAACCTCATCCAGACGAGGACTATGCTCAAAGCAGTGAAGGAAGGAAAGAAGGAAATAGAGAAGGAATAAGTAGAGATGGGATAATAAGCACTATCCTGCCCTAACTCCTACTGTATCTGATTTCACTTCATCTTTGTTAACATAGTACCAGCAGTGTGGAAAAGTGATCAGGGTGTGTGTAAACAAAGAGTGAATACATCGATGTAGGCATAAACTAGATAAGTGCTTTCTGGGTTCTTGAATCAATTCTCCCTGTTCCCTCTGTCATGCTTCTGTCACACTGAGTGTATTACTGTAGACTGTTCAGGTTCTAAGGCAGTGTACTGTGACTTGATGTGGTAGAGTGTGTTTGAATGGAGGATGGGAAGAGAACAGATGGAAAAAAGTAAGTGAAAACCTTAAGTATCACACTCCCTGAACACTTAGATAGAGTCAGCAAACAAGGGGGAAAGGCAGAGGGAGAATGAGTGCAAAGCATGGGAAAATGAGAAAGAACAAAAGATAGTCACCCACCTTTTTTATTCCAGGTGCAGCTCTGCTTCTAGCCTTCATTTACCTAACTTGTTTCCTGTTTGCCTCTTTCCAGTCTCTCTCTCTATTTAAAACAAACAAACAAACTCCCACAAAACCCTGTAAAGCACTTATCCCTAGACACTCCTTTCACTCTTATTAGACTATTCAGAGACCGTCCAGAAACTTAGTTCACTTTCCCCATAGCTAGGGATTTGTTTGAGCCTTTCAGCTCAAAAAAAATGAGGGCCTTGACCTAGTAAGGTTAACAAAGGACTATGCTTATACAGGTAAGACAGAGCCTCAGTGGGGCTTTGCTAGTTAGCAAAAAATCCACTTTTCCTTCCCCCTCCTCTCCCCTAAAAAAATATTTACAGGAATAGGATGAAACCATCTTCTTGCTTTAGATGTTAATAGATGTTAATTCAGAGGATTTAGTGTTTATCAAAGCAGAGAAATGATGCATAAGAAAATGTGTTTTGTGATAATGATCACTCAGTATAGTTGAATGATAACATGTTTGCAATGTACTGTACCAAGCAAGGCTTTTATGCATTTTCCAGAAATACCTAATAGTGTAGAAATAGTAATGCAACAGAAGATGACATTATTTAGGGCAGTAGATGAGACCCTTTAGAAGTCAGTTTTCTGTTAATGAAGTTACATCATTCAAATCTTTTGAGATGTTTATCATCTCAGTTGGTCACCTCATCCTCAGAGTTCAGTGAATTCAACTTCTTAAGGTATAATCTTGAAATTCTCGTCAGCTACTGAATAAAGTTTAGCCAGCAATGGTTGCCCTTGGAGGCATGCTATCAGTTACCAGAGTTCAGTAGATGCATATGAAATCATTTAGCTTCACTAACTTGATCCCTCAAAACTTGGAAAGTTTAGGGCATGAACTATTTTAAGTTCTCTAAATTTTCTACAGTTTGGTCTTGTCTATTCTGTGATATCAACTCATCTGTTACTTTTGAAGAGCTGAAGAAACTGAGACTCCCACCTTTGGAAATCTGTTCTTTAACTTTGTCTGAGCACTAGCTCTGAGGTGATACATGTCTTTGATAAACTCTGACAGCTTGAATTTCTTCCTACCATCCTTTTACAGTATTTTATAGTTCTTCATTTAAATAGATGCACGTTAAGCAACAAAATAAAGGTACTTTTTTTGTAGCTTGAAGCCTCTTCCTGTATGTTTTAGCACAATGTTTTTATTTCAAGTTTCTTGTGACTTTGTAACATTACAGTTACCTCTTTTGTTTCCCTGCATCTTCATGTGTTTATTTGCTATAAAACCATTTCCCAATAGCACTTTGTTCCTATTTGACAATTCAATGATGCAGAGAACAAAGAAGTTAAATTACAAAGATAATTCTTTTCTGAAAGAAACATAAAAAGTAAATCCTAATGGCACTGTTGCCAGTCTAGGTCAATTTGTGGATTTTATGTTTATACTGTGCATCTGCCAAGTTACAATGTAGTGGTTTAAAGGACAGTAGGCATGACCTGGATTTTAAACTCTAATTTGATAACCTGTAAAGCAAGATTGTTATGAATATGGTGTAGCTTACTAGTATTTCTGGAAGACCTGTAACCCAAAGCTGCTGAGGGGAAAGCAGTATATTTTCATACTGATCAAAGAGGAAAATTTGGTATCTTCACATGCAGTAAGACTGTACTAACATGCATTTTCCCTCTCCTGCTCCCTGATTTCATCAAAGAAATAATAGAATCTCACTTACGTAGGATGCATCTTTCAGCATACTCTTGGAGAGAATGCTGCTCTTATCTACAACAAAGAATTAATTTCCCAGGCCCCAGTGCTCTCCTGCTCTGAAATTTTTCTTAGCTTTCTTGCTGGGAGTGTGAGCCAATTTAATTATTTACTAAATAGGTCCCTAAATGCACTGAACCTAGATCAGTTTCCTGCCATTAAAGTTGTAAAGTAGTATGGTATCCTAAATGAAATTCATAGAGAAGTGTTGTGATTTATAGAAGGAATCACAGCCAAAGGTCCAGTAGTAACAGATAAAACTGTGAAAATTATTCGTGACATTCTAGGTGTTTTCCTGTTGGTTTTTTGTTTTCTTTTGTTTCTTGATTAATCACTTATTTTTTTTGTTTTTTCCTTCCACCAATAAAGTGAGGTCACTATATCCTGTACTGGCAAGATATCGCATACTCTGTGATGTTTATACAGAAAACTGGAAGGAGCACAGATGCTCAGCATGTGAATGCATATTTTCTTAAGGCGCTTAATACTTAAGTTTCAAATTGAACAAGAGATAATGAAGATGGTCTTCAAAATTATCATCATGAGTTTTGTCCAAAGAATAAGCCATCAAAATCAGAGCAGACAGGAGAAAATTATTTCTCTGCCAGATGATCAACAAACTAGCAGGGAGCCATTAGTGTTTTTTCTCAACTCTGTGTATGTGATATATAAAATTTATTCTTATATTTATTTTATATCCACGTAGAAATGTATGTTCATCTGTTTAACTGAATTACCCAGGTAAAACCTGAAGTAATTGAACATAAAAGTTGAGAATTGAATGCAAGGACAAATAGAGCATTTTGTGGTTTAGAGAGAGGAAAAGATAAGAAACCTGATGGTGACCAGACAGTATGCCTGAAATGGTAAATGATGGATCTGATGCATCATTAATGGGAAGTCGTAATGACAGAGCATGAACTGCTGATTGTATGAGAGGTCTTTTGCATATCACCAAGGACACGGTGTCAAGTTGATGAAGGTTTTCTTGAAGCCGATGTGAATTTGGAGGAAACAAATGAGCAGGCCTGATTCTCCTTCACAAAATCTTGCATTAGGCTGGAAGGGTGAAATAAAATTGAAGGCACAAAGTCAAAACATGCTAGATGGAGGAGAAAGACAAGTCCAAAGTCTGATTCTGTTACAAGTGTTGCTTATCAAATGCTGAATGTGAATCTTGTTTTCATTAGAGCAACAATGTAAGGTGTATGAATATTCTTAGAGAATGATTCACTTGTTGGATATGTCTTCATACTCTTTAAGATCAACAGATTGTATGCCAGTTAAAGTAGTTATTAAAGATAAGTCTAAGCTGCTGAATTCTAATCTGAATTTCAAGCACTGACAGTATGGGAACTTATGTTTTACTTTATCGTCTTCTGAACACAAGTCTGGTTGGTCTCCACATTCAGAGGTGACTTTGCTGGGGATGCCTTCTTGTTTCTGTCTGCACTGTTCATACAAAGAAGTCATTTTGTTTCCAGTTTGCACTATTTTAAACCTAAAGTTTACCTCATAAATCTTAGTTTGACAGGGAAAAATATTTGCCAGGTATCCCTTGAATATAGCAAACCATATTTTTGTTCCACTACAATACAGTGCAGATGGTAGCATCTGCTTTAATAACACATAATCAGAATATCTTATTCTAATGACATTGCACTAAGACTTATGAAAGTGTTTCTGTGATGATGATAAACTAATGCATGTAATCTAGTGAGCTTCTACACTGAAGTATTCTGATGTTTCAATTCAGAGAAAAAATTTCTCTAGCAAAGACCTTGGTGAAGTAAATCTGACATCTTAAATGCATAGGAAACCAGCACAAACCATCCTGGGAAGTAAAGTTTTTGCATTTCACCTGGATGGTATTTGCTGTGTGCAGTATTAGATGGGGGATGTATTAAGATCTTCTTGCATAAGACTTTTCCATCTTTTACTTAAAATGTTCTATGATTCTGTAGTTCATAACGAAATTTCTTTGTCCTATACATTCAGTGTGTTGGTGACATTCCAACCAATGTTAACCTGTATACTAATAAAAACAAGCTCTTAGGAATTGAAGTAGGTGGTCTGAAGAGGTGCCTTCCAACCTCAACTATTCTGTGACTCAGTTATTTTGTGATAACACTCCCATATGCTTCATAAAACTGTTCTTATTAGGTTTAAGTGCAGGTCCTCACAATGCAGCTAACGTAAGTTCTTACATGAAATTGTGTTAACTCCATTGCTTTCTTTCATGGGGAAAACCTCTTTTTTTTTTTTCTTCCCAAGTTTTTATGCCCAACCTAAGGTATGAAGTTGTGCTTTTGTTTATGATTCTAACCTCTCTATACACATTGCAGTGAGGGTACAAGTGAAAAATCACATAAGCGTAGGTCTTCTTCCAGATGGCCTTAACATTACTCCCTAAATGGTTTCACTGTCAGATTTATGGTCACCCACCAGACTAGGAGAAAAAAATGGCAAAACAAGTCACTGGATCTTGAGATGTGTTCAGGACATGCATTAACAACTTCAGAAACAGTGAGACTGAAGAAAATGTGGGAATAGCTTCAATCCAGGTACTCAAACATGGACTCCAGCTACTCTTGTTAACTGTGTGTTAAATGTACTTACTACTACTAAAAAAATCAAACAAACAAAAACCCACCCCCAAACAAACAAACAAAACCCCCTCCTTTAGCTGAACCTAAGATACATTTATGCAAGTGCTATGTAAGCGTATATATATACATAAGTGTTTGTTGTAAGCTCTTTTGTAATGCATACTTAATAATTGTTTGAAGAAGGGAAGAACAACAAATCTGAAAATTTGGAGCTACTTATATGGACCAGAAATGCAGACTGGTTGTAAAATATCAATGAAGGTAGGATATGTAATTTTCTTAAAGAATATGTTAATTGCATCTGGAAAAAAAATCAAAACAAGTCAAATGATAGTTTTCTTGAAAGTAGTCTTCTGAATGAAAAATATATATACAAAATATTTTAGTGTTAGTATAGATTATGTTAAACCTGAAAATCTCAGTCATAAACATTATAAATTCTTAGTAAATATTTCTTGAATTAAAATGTTCTTCAATGTGGGAAGCTGAATGTATCCAAAGTAGTAATTTTACCTGAAACTGAAAAGAGCAATTTATGGTCTCATCTGGCAAACTTCAGATGTATAAAAGGAAAATCAAGTTAGAACTTTTTGTTACTAGAAGAAAGGAGAGTTGTTATAACAAGTTTTTGTGCAAGAAAAAGATCTGTTCTGGCCTGCTTTGCAGAACATACTGTAGTGTTGGGAAAAATACTTAATTGTCTGCAATAGTTACTCATCTACACTTTGTCCAGTGAATGCTATGTTTCATCATAGTTGTAGATTAGACTAAAGATTAGAAAACTGTTGCAAGAATTGTGGTCCAAAACATGTTTTGCTTTGATTATATTCTTCATTTTAATTAAGAAATTTGGTAGCATCTTCAGTTTCGTTTGTAGATTGTGAAGCCCAGCTGGTTCTCATTTCACATAAACTACTTGCAAAAGGACGGACTGCATTTTTTTTTTTAACATGGGAAGAGTAGTTTATGTTCAGAGCACATGATTTGGTACATAGGGAATTCTTGCTCTAGAATGAATGTAGTTTGGATTCACTGGTTATGTGTAGGGTTTTATTTAATCAAAGCTTCTGATTATCCAAGGACTAATTGTGAAGAACGGGACTAGCAGCTGCTCACTTCCTTTGGAAACACAGATTTGGGTACTCAGAAGCAGAGGTTCCAAATTAGTTGAGACATAAAACTGCCATGCTAGGCAGCTTGCCTAGTTTGCCAGGCAGTATGCCTGTAAATATAATTTTACAGTGAATGTGTTTTATTTGCTTTTTTTAACTAACAAAGTAGACAGTGCTGTTTCTGTCATGGAGCAGAACTATCCCTTATCAATGAGGGCTAGTAGAGAAGAAACAATTTCTTCATGATGGAGCAGTAGTTCAATGTTTGTTGACATGATCACATTTTTCTTTTCAAGTAGGAAAAGTGTGGATACAAATTTTTTCAGTATTAATAAAATTGTCTTAAATATTTCCACTTGGAGTTTTTGAAGACCACTGAAACAAAGGGGACTAAATCTCTCATATATAATAGTAAATCAAATTTTACTTATAAATATAGTATAAAAGTATAAAGATGTCATGATCACCAATATGGGAGCAGACCTTGATCAATTTTCTGGAAAATGAAATAAACTGAAGAAACTGATAGTGAAGTCTGATTTCCTTTTCCCTCTGAAACAGAAGGAAAACTTAATTTCATCCAAGGGATAGCCATTTGAATAGTTCAATCTTTTTTCTATGTTTTTTTTTTTATTTTGATTTTTGTGCATTGTCACTTGGATCCATATGCAAGAAACTTCTCAGATATTTTTTATAAAGACAAATCAGCTGGTAGCTGTTAGGGATTAAAGGGCTTTGCAAGTCATTAGCCTGAAACAATTTAATTTTGTGCTTGTATTAATAAACAGGTCCGATAAAGGCATTGTTATCAAACAGTAAAATACATGATTATGTTATTAACTCAGGAAACTCCATAGGTTTATTCACAATAGGACCAAATATGAGTAGTAAGGCTTTCAAACAGTTCTAAAAAGCTCCTGAGTCTTAACATAAAATCCTGTGAAGTGAGACAGGATATGTAAAAGCCTGACACTAAATATCCCCTCAGGTGTCATTGCTGTTTGTGACTGTGATGGTGCACTTTAGGGCTTCTGGCCTTGCTATAATGACACTTAGGCCCTTTAAAGTAATATAAGAATTGTGTTTCATTTGTCTTCTGTGTCACTGCAAAGGTGTCTAGTCCATTTATTTAGAGCCAGTAAAATTTTACTAACTTTGTAATAATACATTGCTTCAGGTACTGTTACACTGTAGCATTTGCAGTAACAACTGCAAGTTCTCTGTTTATTTCAATCATATGAAAGGGGTTTTGTTTGGATTGGAAGTAACCAAAAATAGTTATTTAAATAGAACCACATAGTACCACAGATTCTAGGCTACAATTTTATTTTTTGGCAAATGCTTTTTGGTCATTGCTCACATTCAAGTAGTTAATTAAAAAAATTATCTGAGAATGTATGGTCATTATAATGGTTTAACTTCTGTTTTCTTCATGCTCTAAAAGTAATGGGAATTCACTATTAAAAGAGAACAAAAATTATCCTTTATACATATGCCATTGATGAATTATGCTGACAGTGTCCTGAACTTCAGATGTAAATATGTATATAAAACCCAGAAGAATATCAAGTTTAGGAATGGGTCTGCTTCTAGGTCCAGTCCTTGCATTCGGTTTGTGTTGAGAAAGGCATTTTTTTGATTTGTAAAACTTCAAAAAACTTTCTGAATTAAGTGTCCTAGCGAACCTGTAAGCCAAAATTACTAGACTGGAATATGGTTGCTTTGGAGGCTCATACATGGAACCAGTTTTACTGAGCAATTAGTCTCTTTCTGGAAATGATGTGTACTTTTTAAGTTTTACAAATTTAAATAGGCAGTCTGATGCATGGAACTGTGGCTGTGCTTTTTCTTATAAAATATATATGATATCTAGGATTAAGGAGAAATTTAAATTGATTTGACTTACCCTTGATAACATGATTTGACATGGAAATTTGTTCATTTTAAAGAGAATAAATGCTTTGAAATGGTTGGCATGATGGGCTTTGTGGTTGGTAAGAACTTGAGCATGCCTAGCATGGTTGATAATAAAAGGTAATATAGAAAACAGTAGACTTCCAGGATCTGTTTTTTATCCTGTGCCATCAGATGCATCTTCTTTATGGAAGCAGCATGGGAACTTCAGAACTCTTTTGTAACCTTATGAAGTTTGCACCAAATACACAAAACTGGATATACAGTCACTTGAAACTTGTTTTAGTTGTAGTGATAGAGCGGAAACGGTAACAGCACGCACAGATGAATATGAAATAGAAAAACTGAGCATTTGAGTGGGTTTTCAGTGTGGTGGTTCTGTTACGATCCTTTGCTAGGTAAACATGTTTTTCTGTGAGCAAATACAGCTCCTTCATAGAATACGTCATTGAGGAGACCTATATTTATGGTCACACGTTCTTTAGGGGCTGCTTTGTGTTCCCTCCAAAGTCAGCTTCTAGTTTCAGTGGGTGCTTAATCTGTCTCTAGTCATCTTGGTATTTGTATTTCTCCCAGCATCCACTGGAAAAACAGGAATAAAGGATGTCACATTTTTCTTGCCACTTGTAATAATGTTTCTGCAGCTGGAAGATATTACAAGTTTCTCTCACCTATGTAAATCTTAAAAATATTAAATGTTGCTTTTGGATGTCAAGTTACTGTTGTGTCTGTCTTGCAACATTGCCTCTCTGTATAATGCTTTTTCTCATAATTATAAAATTGTGTTAATCCATTAAATATGGAAAGTAAATATGATAGGAGAATATATCATTCTCGGATTCAGAAATCAGCTGTAGCACAATGTTTGATACAGCTACTTCCTTACTTGTTTGCCAGTTTTGCAAGGAGTAAGATGTTCCATATTCTGAATAATGGAGGAGCACAATCAACAAAATGTGTCATTTTAGATGAGGATTTAACTTGCAATAGAGATTTTTTCCCTTTTGGTTATACATATTCTTTAGGCAGAGAAAGACAAAAACGTGAAGACAGCTTTTTCCAAAGATATTTTCATTAATCTTCAGGAAGCAATCGATATAAGAATGTTTTGTTTATAAGCATTAACCTGACACAGCTGTTAAAATTTATATTTTCACTGATGTGATGAGTAATGTGGGATATGGTGCTTCTCATAGTGACCCATTTGTTGTTCCTAGTTTAATTTTTTGAATCCAAGCAGATTCACTTATGTTGAATTTGCTGTTTCTAGCAAAGTATATTTTTTCCTTTCTTTGTTTCCCACAGACACTTTCCTCAAAATAGCTACTGAAGCTTAAATTTTTACAGAAGTACTTGATACTGTCAGTTGCTGTTAGTGTGAATTCAGCATGTTTGTGTTCACAGATGCAGGGTGGGTCATATTAAACCAGCCTAGTGATGTTTCCAGTTACTTATAAATTGCTGCATAAAATGTTTCAAAGTGGAAAAAAATACTAATATGAAATTAAATTCTACAAAGGAAAAAAAGCCATATTTTTAGTATTCATTTCTAAGTCTTATGTCTAAAGTGAAGTTTAGACTTCACAAAAGTCTTCATGTCACATTGATAAAGTGAGGCAAAATCAGGACAGAGCTTTATAACCTGAGTAAGCCAAGAGTAGATAATTTTGTAATGAGATAATAAGAAAGATCTTTCTTAGTTGTGTCTATGTTGGACTGTTTCTCTGTGTAGTCTAACCCAGACTTCAGTTTTTTACCTTAGAAATCTTGTGGATGAAAATTGTTTCTTTTGATTGCAGGAAATCAATTTTCTGGTGCGTTAATCCTCCTCTTTGTTCTGGGGTTCTGTTGCAGAAAAACAGGTGAGTATCTCAGTGTCTACTGGTGCCAATTCCTTTACCAATCATCACCTACTTCAGTGTCTGTTGATAGTAAGGAACACTTAGTGCTTTCTACTCTTCTAATACTCCGAAGTGAGTTATTTCTGTAACAATTGCTTTTTCTCTGTGTGGAAACATTCACATGTTGACCTATGTCATCATGTATTTTGTGGTATTTTTCTAATGGTCAGAAATACTCTCCAACTTGAATGCTACATGTTGTAGCTTTGGTCACCTCATCTCAATCTCAATAGTGGTACAATAAAACAAGAAAAGGTATGTGGAGAAGCAGCAAGTGTGTTGAAAAGCATGGATTGGGTTTACTCTAAGGAGAGGCTTGCAGGATAACGACTCCTCAGTTGAACAGGGATGTTGTAGGGGAGAAAGGGGAATCAGGACTGGAAAGAGACTGTAAGATAGTGGCATGAAAAAGTGAGCAGTGAATAACCACTGCTTGTTTTTCTGTAATATCAGACCAGTCATTGAAAAATTATACAAAATGGATTTCAAAAGAGATCAGATAAATCTACAGAGGATAGGTCCTTCAACATCTATGAAATACAATGGTTCCTATCCAGTCTGTGTTTTATAAAGTCTCATGCTTGCTGATTAGTGGGAAAGACAGAGCAGGAGACTGATCACTATGTACCTGTGTTGCAGTGAACATCATTAGAGTCAGAGCACTGGGCCAGGCAGACTTTTAGTCTGAATGAGCATGACTGTTCTTATGGTGTCATGACTTTCAGAAGTACATAGCTGTTTTCTGCCTCCAAGTCATATGAATTTGATGGATACCTGTCTTAATTACACCACAGGCAATAATAAATAGAAGTCGAGGCACTAGGACCAAGGACTGTATGGGTTCTAAAAACTAAGCCAGTTGGCTGAGGAGTGTCTGCTTTTTGTTGGTAAAGCAGCAGATTTTTACAATGATCCTCTGTGTATATCAAAGAACTGAATAAAATGGACACTGTGAGCGGATTTGAAAATTGGACTTCCTTATGTTTCTTTTGAGATATCAGATCTGGCCCTATGTTAGCACTGGCCTCCTTCAATGAAACATCTGTGTTATCAGACTAATGTTCCAAAAACAGTACCTGCATAAGGTAGTACAAAATGTGTTTCACAGTGCTCATATACACTTCTGTATCCCTAGTGGGATTTATACACATGTACTTAATAGATTAATAAAGTAAATTATTAGTAGTGCTTGTTCTGCTGAGTTGGTTCTATAACAGCTTAATGGGCAAGAAGAATGATTTCCATTTACAAAACTTACTGAAATGCAGAAAGACAACCAAAATTTGAACACTAGGGCACTGACCTGATTCAACAGATTGTCATGCCCAGGCTGAGAAGTTTTTTTTTCCAGAGAGATTTGAAAAAGTCTGAGAATTTTTATGAACCATAAGAAATCTTATTCCTAATTCTCAAGTTTTAAAGAATGCTTTTTTCAGCAGTATAGTTTGCCTAAATTTTTAGGATTTCTATAGAGAATAGCTTTGAATACTTGTGTTAATCATATCTACCTAATCTCTCACAATTTCTGTCAAGGTCTTGTCCTCTGTTTTACTCTAGCGCAAAGAGTTCATTCATGCATGAAATCTGTGTTTACTTTTATTACCATTTCTCACCCCTCAATTTACTAGAGCATTTATTTACTTTCACAGGGTCATTCATTATATAATTTCTCAGCTTAAGTTTTTCAACTCCTGCGTGGTTTTGTTGGGTTGGGGTTTTTGGGGGAGTATGGAGGTTGGGGGAGGGATGCAGTTTCCCAGGCATCATATCTGAAGTTAAGTAATTTAGAAGACCTAGTTGAAATGTTGACCTTCATGAAAGAAAACTTGAAGCTGTGACCTTGAAGCCAGTGAATACCTAAGATTAGAAGGGAAAGAAAATATAGTTTATTTTAAATGTCAGAATTTTGGGGGTCTAACTCTTCTTAAGTGTAACAATTTTATAACTGTGAACTGTAGTACTAAATCTGACTTTTGCATGCCATTCATCTTTACTTTTTTTTTTAGACCAGAAATGTTTGTGCTCTAGTTCAGAAACTTTCCTCTCATGTATTTTACCAGGCAATGCTTTATTCAGTTGAAGTTTAAATCCAAAACATTTATTCATTGTAATTTTTTTTGAAATGTTAACTAGCTAGAAATTGGAACTAGTTAGATGACAACTGAACTGAAGTAATTAAGGTTTTTTGTTTTGTTTTGTTTTTCACTTAATACAATAATGAATAATGAATGCTGTTTTGCAAAGTCAGAAGCTACAGCATTTCCTTTTATACTGTGTATAACAGAGAGAAAACTTAAAATAGCTGATAACAATTTAAAATTAAATTATTAAATGCTTTTTTTGAGCTTTTCTAAACACTGAAGGAATGAAGGGCTTTCTACAGTTGACAGAACTGCCGTAGAGGAGCTAAAGAAACCTCACTTTGCACATGCCATTCTGTCAGTGTCAGCTTTTATATGTAAGGATGAGACTGTACAAACATGAGTCAGGAAATTTGGTTATGGTACCAATAGCAACTGTAACTTAATATCATGAGTCCTGTGGAGGAGTTACTATGAAGTGATTTGTGTTCTTAAAGTATCAGCCAGATCATTTAGCCTATTTTTAAGTGTGCTTTCTTTTTTCCTCCCCACCCCCCCTTCCCCCAAAGTTGAAATTCAGACTCATATTAGCAAACTTAATGGGTTTATTTTTCAAAACAGATGTTTGGCTTTGACTTTGCTACTTCATAATGCAGTAAATTTAACTACATTCAGTTCCCTTCATATTTTAAATCAAATTATTTAGTATAATGTGTTTAAAAGCAGCATAGTTCTTACTGCTTGTCACTAACTTTTATCAGCAGCACACAACATGGTGGTTTTACAGTGCAAGGGTAATAATACCCAGCTGCCTGCATAAGTTAGTTTAGCTTGTTTAGTTAATGACCTTAGTTAGCTCATTTTCATCATGGAGGTATTGTACTAGTACTGTGCTTCATCTAAGGATGTTCCCTCATACAAGGACTCCCATCAATATGTTGCCTAGAGACCTTACCAGTTCTTCTACTAGCTACCTGAAATCAGGTCTTTGTTCAACTTTGGCTAATCTATAGTTCTTTCTAGAGCTTCCGCCTCCTCCTTAGTGTGGAGCCTTTACACTTTCTAGGTGAAAAAAAAATTTTTTTTTTAATTCCCATCCTAGTAACTCTTACAAAACCCTCTATAGTCTTGTTTTTATGTACTACATCAAGGCTAATCAATGAAGGAAGGATTCTATTTACCTTTCCACCTATTCCAATTAAGCATATGAAGGGGAAATAGAGCAAGTAGTGTCTATATTAACAAATAAATTAAATTTAAGGTATAATCAGAATAGGATTTCTGGCTGGATAGTCCTGGAGGATGCTTTATAAGTAAGTGTTCCTTAGGCAGTCATTGTAGTTATCATCAGAAATTCTTCTGTTCCCAGCAGCTGTGGATGGTTATTTAGGACTAAGGATTAACTTAATTAGAGAGTTATGCCAGGTTCTAAAAGGCCAGGATCCAAATATGCATTTATAACTTTTGTGTTTGATGGTGTCATGAGGAGTCCTGAGCCAGGCTGGAGAAATGAATCACCACTTGTGTTCCTGTGGGGTGACCAGATACAATACAGCACGTGGTTCAGTGAGAAGCAAGGTGGGAAATGGCAGGGGTGGAAATTGTGCGCGTTTGTTCATTCCAGCTCAGGAGTCATCTGGCAGCTGAAAAAAGCGTGGAGGACTTCTGAAGCTTACCCAAGCCACTTGTTATTTCATTATACCATTAAGTACAAAGCAATACTTGAATTTGAAACAATTTACAAACGTGTATCTATTCATTCCAGAAAAAAGAGTGATGGTAGTTAATTATTAGCTGTGTCTTCTAAATGTAAGAGAAATTTGTAGGCCACCAAAAGCACTGGTATTAAGGCAGGGCCTGGATTTCAAGAGTTTGTCAAAAAACACCCCCCTCTCCATAACTGATAAAGTTGGCAACCTCATTATTAGGAGCAACCTTGGAAAAACATCTGACTTATGCATTGCCTAAATGTTCACATTCTTATCTCTGGACTGCTGCTGTTTCAAGCCAGCCATGAGAGATTCAAATTTAATTGAGGCTTTTCATAATTCTGAAGAACATCTTGTTCATAGTGAATATGTCTGTTAAATATTATGTTCTTTTTGGACACAGTAAGCTATAGTTTTACGTACAGAAAGTAGGTTAAGAAATTTGCAAGGGATATTTTGGCACAATAGTTCTACCAGAGATTTTTCATTTTATTTGAAATGCAAATCTCATATTGGGATTTACAGGGTAAAGCTAGCTGAACAAAATAAAGTTAGGGCATTCAGACCAGTTTGCTCTGTCTGCGCTTCCTGGAAGATCTTATTACTTAGGTAATTATAACAAACATGGTTGCAATATCTTTATCTGTGGGCTGGGCTCTAAATTAGTATGAGCGTGTGGCTTAGAAGGGATGATAATAATTTAGACTTAGGTCTGCTTAACAGTAAAACTTTGGCTATTAGTAGGAAGCAATTTTTACTGATCAGCCAAAAAAGTAAATTCTTTTCTTATTAGGGACCTGAAAAGGTAAGTAGATTGGTTCTTGTATTTTGCTGGGATATAAATTAATCTAATAAATCCTGAAGGTAAGAATTTGCTAATATTAAACCTTGTAATATAATGTCAGAGATAGTTTTTGTTCAGTCCTTACCAAAGCTGGACAAACATATTCTTCAAAATATATGTATATTTTTATGTAGGTAGATAAGTCTTGGGGTTCTGTATCTGTTGATGTCATTCAGGAATGAAAACCATAAAATAAATTGCAATTAAAATACCAGCAAATAGATGGATCCTGTCTGAGGCACTTGATGTGTCTTGGGATCAATACAGGTGTTTTGTTATTTACAAATAATAAAAAAGAATCCACAATTGCAGATATTTCTATAGAACTAGATCAGTAATGGTAACAGAAAGCATATGAGATCTAACAAGCTATTTTCATAATATTGCTTAGAACAGTCAAACTGTAAGAAGGGAGTGTCTGGGAAAGTAAGACTTGCCTGAAGCACAAGCAACAGGTCTGTCCAGAAAAAGATGTCAAGCAAGTAATATTACATTATCGCTCTGGAGCAAAGAACATTGCTTTTATTAGTAAATTGCCGTTTGATCAGCAGGTATTACTCTACCTTAATGCAGTTAAGCAGCAAATGCATTGTGGATACAGGTGAGAAAACAGGCAGAGTGTGGAGGTTGCGAGGAGATAGAAGACTTAGTTCTGGTGGTATTTTTCAGCAAAACTTTCTGGTTTGTGCCAAGGTCTTGACTGAAGGTTTTCTATAAGTAAAATTTCAAGTTTGTAATGTAAAGTATCAGCATTTTCTGTACCTATTTCACTACATATGGTCAAATACTAGATTTGATGTTTAGAAGAAATGGGAGTCCTGCATTTCTTGTTAATAACAGCTGTGTATTGCTGTGTATTGCTCTAGCTGCTTTAAGCACATGGAGCAGTAGTTTACAGCACAAATAAAAGCATGCAGTGCAATCTAGCAATAAAACTCTATGATATTTTTAGTATTTTTCACTCTTGTTCTCCCTTTTAATTTTTAGCCAGTCTACTGACCTGTTTTACCAAGACAGCTTGTGGCGATAGATTTCTGGGGGAGTGGCTGGCAGCCACATCTGCTAAAGGAGGAAGGTAGCCTAGGTGCCTCTTTGGCAGCTGCTTACTGTAGGTGTATTTCCTTTCACTGAGGTGATTATTACTGATGTTATGGTTGCTTTGAACCCAGGAGAATATTGCAAGGCAGGAGGCTCCTTGCAGTTGAGAATCAGGTATATCTAAAGTATTTAGTGGATCTACTAAGCTACTGACATGTAAATGTGACAACAAAAGATGGAAAACTACCAAAACCAACACATTGAAGCAACAGAATCAGAGGGAGTGTCTGTAAAGTTCACATGTGTAAGCATCCTGAAATTTTAAGCTTGTATCAGCTGACTTAATGACTTTCCAGATTATTCGGAGCATAATTTGTGTTATTTCCAATACCATTAAATGAAATTTTTGCATCAGATGCATTTTGCTGAAATTCAGTTACATTTAGCATTGTTCATACTTAAATTATTATTTTGACAAAAATGGAGAGACCAAAACCAACCATTCATTAATCTTTGCCTTGTGTGACATTAAAGATTTTTCTTCCATTTTCTATAAGGCATTCTTATATTGCTCTTCAGATCAATTTGATCTGAAGTTAAATAATGGCTTACCCCTTATGACAAGCTATAAATGGCAGAGCTTAAATTAGAACATAGTCGTTTCTGACTCTTATTCCTGTATCTGTCCCTCTTGATAGCAGTGTTGTATACATTGACTAAAGTGGACATAGGACACACATCTTACTGATTACACAGAAGTTATTAATAAATAATAATAAATAAATAATAATCAGCATGCTGTATCAGAAGATTGAGTGTCAAAAGAATGAAATGCACCATTCACGGAATAGAAATCAAAATTCTATGACCCTTTAAAGGCTTTGTCAGTATTTTGAGTTGTGTGTTAGAGCACTGCAAAAATTATGCACAAGTACGATCCTTATTCATCTCTGTGTGGGCACTGGTTTCATACTTCAGCGATGAAATAAGGCTCTTTTGCACATCACTTCAGAGAGAGTTTTTTCACTGGCAGTGAAACAGACAGCGTAAATTCTTTTCCCCTTTGAAATGTCATCTGTTGACAATAGTGACTGCTACTTGACTAATAGTCCAGCAACACCAACTCACAAGTAGAGACTAATTTTGGAAAATTTTGTTTGTTATCCTTAATGTCAAATGGTAACATGAATGTCTTTAATCCTGTTTCAAAGAGGCAGCAGTAACTTTCATACTTGGAAGTATGAAACAGAAATGTCATACTTGGGCATTATTGGAAAAGAACTGTATTTTCAGTGTCATGAAAGAGGTGATAGTATTGGTGATCATTTGGTTTTGTTTCCATCTGCATTTCCTTGTTTTAGTAAAATCTCTTAAAAAAAAAAAAATCAGCAATGACTGAAATGAATGATCTCAGAAATCCCAAGTCATCTGTCAAGAACAGGAACAATTTTGTTAGTTTCCATATACTAGACTGTATTTTTGCTAGTGTGGACATTTGCTTGTGTGGCTAAATTTATAATGTAACAGTGACGTATATTTTCTATCAGGTCTGGTTTAGTGCAATAAACATGGTTTCATCTGTCTTTTCAGTAGAAACAGTAAAGGTCTGAAGAAATCACAGATGATGGCTTCTGACGCTAGTCATATGCTGGAAGCAGCTTTGGAGCAGATGGATGACATCATTGCAGGTATAATAGTTAATAGTGCTTTATTTCACACCGAGCTATTTTGAGATTTAACTGTATTTGTCTTTTTCTCTCCTGCGATTTTCCTGTTTTATTTTGGTTTTGTTTTGTTGGTTGGGGTTTTTTTTACTTTTTAATTGTTATTCTCAATTTGTCAAGTTCTCTGTGACACACAGATTTCTCTGGTTCAACAGTTATGTGAAGAAAATTTATAGTAAAATAAAGGAAGAAAACTTGCAATTCTACCTCAGACATGTGAATATTGAAGTAAGAGAGATTTATGCTGCTCTAATAATATATGGTAACTTAAACACATCCTAATTTATGCATTAACATACCATATTGTATGTGTTAGTTTTTTATTTTGGTGTGTCTTTGAAAAAAGTTTTCACCAAGGCTTCCAGTTAGCTGGATGTTATATATCTGTATTTTACATACACATATAGATATACATAAATATGTGTGTGTATATATATAAAAAATATACATAATTGTCTTTATTTGTGATGTATATATTTAAAATAGCTTAGCTATTAATTACTTTCATGGCCTAATGAGTTAGAATACTTTTTTTTGTTGTTGACTTCTATATCCAGGAGTGGAGCTATAAATTTGTTTTTACACAGCTCTCCACTAGAAAGGCATATGATGCAAAACAGAATTTGCTGTCTTTTGCTACTCTCACAGTTAGGCAATTAAAAATTTTCTCTCAACATTACAGCATCCAAGAAGAGAAGTTGATTTCTGTGGTTAGAACTCAGTAGCCTTGGGGTTTGTGCTCACAGACCATTCACTATGAGCTCCTAAAAGAAGTATCTGGGTAGGGCCATGATCTCACTTGTGCACAATGGGAAAGTATTCACTAAAGCTTTATAAATTTAAATAGTGACACCCATGCTGTGCCTTCAGTTTTTTTCCCCTTAATGATGAAGAAGATGACATCAGCCTCTTATTGCTGCAGTTGTGCTTCTTGCTCTTATAGTAAAGCTTTCTCTCCAGAGACTGATACAGACCTTCAAATGTTACCATCAGACTAGCCCTGATTAAGCAGGAAGGCATTATCCAGGATTTTTAGTTTAAAGAAAATCTAGGGGGTATTATTATTATTATTATTATGATGATGATCCACTTATGAGTCTTCACTTTATTCTAAATGTACAAGCTTTAACAGACTGCTAAGATATACAGAACCATAAGTGTAAATATGTGATAGATATAACTCCGCAAATAACTATTCACACCACTGGAACAAGTTCCAGGCTAATGGAAAAACTTAGACATGTATTTCCTTCTCCCTTCTTTTTCTGAATGAAAACACCTTATTCAAACAAGACTTTTCACCAGCAGAAGTTAATTGGGATTTTATTTTTTCAGCTCTTCTCTTATAAAACATGTAAACAGATAGTCAGGGAAGCACTGCACTTCCCTCAGATGCAGAGGAATAAAGAAAGAACAAGAAAAGCAAGTCCCAAACCATAATTCCTAAACCTGGGGAACTGAAATAATTTCTTAGCCATTGCAAACCTTGCATTATGATCCTGGCTGGTACTATAAAAGAGCCAAAGTAAAATAGAAGCCCATGTCCCTTTAATTATGCTACAGAACCCGTGCTACGTCTGAAAATTTTAACTCAATATCTCTCTTCCATGATGATTTATGCATAGCCCAGTACACATTGGTGATATCATGGATAAACTGATAATTCCATTCTTCAGAAAAAATCAAGAGAAAGAAAAATCATAGANAATAAATAAACATATTCTATTTAAATTGATTTTCAGATTAGACATTTATTTTCTTCCAGGAGTTGTTAGAGCTCCGTAGTATGTTTTCTTTTGCAGGAAAGGGTTAGAAAACTTATTATGATTTTGAGGATTTTCATATTTGTCATTCCACAGGATTTCACCTGCTTCAATCTTTTCTGTTAATAGATTGTGCTTCCAACATATCTCAAATTGTCCAGTGTCTTCTCTTATGAGCAATAAAAGACTATGTATTCAACAAACAGGTCTATAGCCTTGCTTATCCTAGCAGTGCTATGTGTTGTGTAGAAAAAAATCCAGTTTTACTTAAAGGTGCCTTTTCATATTCCCTTCAAAATAGTTTTGCAGACTTACTGGCTGTATGGTTTTTCCACTGAGAGGGTAACATTGCTACTCAGTAGCATTTCCATGAATGGAAGCTCTGAAAAATGGTTGTTGTAAGGCTAGTTCTGGGTAAGACATTAAGTGTTTTGTGTTGGGTATTTTTTCCATTTTTAGTCTAATGTGCACTGATATTCAGTATAATATGGAAAACAGGCTTATATAAAGATACCTAATGGGAAAAGGACTGAGATATTTCCCAGACAATGCATCTGTCAAGTCTTATCAATGTTAACTGAATACTTCCCATGTGATTTCAGAATTATATCTACCTGTACCAATAAAAAAAATCATATTGCTTTATTCCTTATTTTTAGTTACATCATAAAGTAAAACCTCAATTGGGTGGGAAGGTTGTTTACCTTATTTATTTATTATTTTCCATTACTAGAAATAGATAAGACATTTTAAGACAAGTTAAGTCTGTTCTGGTCATTCTCCTCTAGATAATGTTCTGTGTGTTCCAGAACTGTTTCTTGAATATTCTGGTATGATTAAAGGACCAAATATATCTGCTGGAGCCTATACTTGGATAGAGTTATTATCCCAGTTAGTCTCAAATTGAGGAACACAGTAATTATTCAAGTTTGATTCTCTCTAATTCAATCCAGTAAGCTTCTGTATGCAATTTGGGCAGGGACTGGAAAACAGGGATGTTCTGTTGCCCTGTACGGTGAGAGAACAAATAAGGTAGGAAATTCCTTCAGAGGGATGACTGGAGGACTGTCATGAAACAAGCCAGGACTGAGAGTCTTCTCACTGCAGATTTATATATACCATATCATGCAAACATTGGACAAATCATCTGTGCAAACGTAGACTGGAAACAGTAAAAAAAATCAGCTAACTGCTCAGAGCTTGTGCTATTTCAGTTCACCATATCCAGATTCCACGGCTATCTCTAGGCAGGACTGGATTCCAAGACTAAGGCTAAACTTTGTGGCTATTGGAAACTTACATAGCTGATGAAAAAGATGTTTCCTTTGGTATGAGGCCTGAGCAGGCACTAGGAGAGGTATGCTTTTCTCTTGGCCTCAGAACACTTTGCTTCAGGCACAAAATGTGCATTAATCACTGTTTTAGAGAAGTGAGAAGTCCAGAGATGTGTAACATCTGCATTGGTTAATTTTTAAAGCTTGAGTAGATGCGTATATATATATGCATGCAAAACCAGCATTCTCTCTGTTTAATGAGAAAACAGTCCCAATTTCTTTTATTAGCTGTAGTTACTATTAAAATAGTAGATTGTGGTCTTGTCCGTTAAGGTAAGAACTGGGCATGCAAATACATATTACAAATATTTACAGATTTGCGGTCCGACTTTGAGCCTTCTAAATGTAAAAGTCATGTCCCTGACTCCAAATGTTAATATAGCTCATACATGATTCTGATTAATCCAGATAAAAAGTCTCACTGTAGACTGGGCATCTCAGTGCAATACAAAATGTATTAGTGTTTAGAGTGCGTGAGGGTAGGATTGTGAAGCAAGATTAACAAATTGAATTTCATTGGGCTTGATCAAATTTGACATAGGTCAGTGTTCCCAAGTCTTATGCTTCAGTACATCTGTACTGATAACTCACCCTCATAGCTATATAAATTAGGCATGCTAAATGATTAGCCTTATTTGACTAAAATAGCAAAAAGGCCTAATGTGATTGTCAATGAACATGACTTATCCATTAGCTGGAATGACTTGCACTCCAAACAGAGGCTTTCTCTAAAGAAAGTGACCATATGTCAGATCTGTCTACACATTCTTTATTTGAGGTGCGTGACTTTGCCATTGCTTCCTTCTGAGGTTTGACCAAGTCATTACTTTCCCCTTTATTCAGCTTTTACCCATTTATTGAAATGTGTTTATAGGACTATAGATTTTGATTATTTTTTCTTTGCAATATATCCTAATGAATTAAAATAATTCTTACTTTATTTTTATTTTATATCAAACTGCTTCTCTCTGTTAACAATCTGGAAATCCATTACTTCCTTTTGTGAATAATGACCATAATTGTAAAGGTCTAAAGACATTATTATAGTCTGCAGCTCCAGTCTCTTCAAATTCAGCAAGTAATCAGTGTAATTATTGAGTTTCCTTTTAACCAGAGCTCCTGCAATTATTGTTTACTGAAAAATAATGAGAAAGTTAAATGTGTTATCACATGGGTGTGCACTGATATTTCAGTATTAGTACTGAAAGATTGAAAAATATAAATAATTTAAAAGTTTGTCAAGAAATTGTCCAAGAAGTATGCATGTTTAAATTCCCTTCTCTTGAGGTGGCAGAAAGCTTGTGCTCAGTCCATTGCTTTGGCTCTGTGTTACAAACCCAACTGCTTCCCACACCCTTGCTGAAAAAGGGGCCTTTAGAGGAAATTATACTTAATAGAAGAACAAACTTTCAATTCAAATTTAATATATTTTCCTTGTGGGACCTATTTGCCAGAATTTGAAGGGAGACCTGTTTGGGGGGTGGGTGGGTGTGGGTTTTCTTCTTCTTTTTTCTTTTATTGTTCTGCCTCATCATAATTTTACTATGAAAACAATAGATTTCAAGTTCCAGAGCTATGCTGTGTTCGTGGATGTGATATATTGCTAAGTCACCTCTAGTTAAGTGATTAGAACTTGGATTAATGCAGGAATGGACAAAAAATACTAACACTCTCATTTGAACCCCTTTGGATGAATTTTAGGTTTTGTGGAACCACGTAGGAACTCAGTGAAAACCTAAATAATAGGAAATAAAAATGTTTCCCAGTGACCTCATCCTTTACCTATGAATAGTCATATACTTCATCACAGGATTCATTTGGAATGTAAGGACTAGTCTCACAGCACTTTAAGTGAAGAAGACAGACAACTCTGTTCTGCTACATAAGAAATTGAAATTGTCCAGACCAGAGAGCCCTTAATCCCTTTTTTTCTGTGGTGTGTGTTGG
>VXBL01001369.1:31044-52884 GCA_013400195.1 Aramus guarauna
GGGGGGTGGGTGGGTTTTATCTGAAATATACGCTTGGTGACATGCAGCTGACGGGCAGTACAAGCTTCCTGTGATTGTGTAGAATGACTAGAGAATAGCTTTGAATTTTTTTTTTTCTTTTAAATTTGTATACTTCCAGATGGCTTTATATTTTTATCACTTATGTCCTAGTCAAAGTTCACAGTACTTTCAAATTCAAAATTTAGTTTCTGTAGTAAAGGTGTATTACTTTTTATAAGTTTAATACAGAGTTCTTTGGAGAATTTCATTTAAGAGCCTGAATTGACATAGACTGTAGTTGAAATAATGATGAGAGAAACAGAATAATTTAAATAATGAGCAATTTCTTTCATTATAGATCAAAGTAATTGAACAGCAACAGCTGCAGTGGTTTTCTTGATTTTCTAAATAATTGTAATTGTGTTAATAGGCTGTGCTTCAGTTATGATTAGTGTATTTCCTTTTTATTTTCTGTTCTTTTTCAATCAATAATTTAGGCTTTTTTCTGAACAAAAGAAACAATATATCTACAGTACTTGTTTATCATGTTACTGCAATGCATTAATTAAGGTGAGCATTTGTGAAGTTGTACTATACAAGATGCTATGGTGGCTTTTTGAAAACATTAGCTTGACCATATTTATGCATAGATCTTGTAGCAATAGAGATATGAAACAGGAAGTTAAATAACAAATTATTTGAAATCAGGACTTTGATAGAGAAATATATAACTTCCTGTCATAACAGCTCCAGAAAATTATGTAACAAGAATATTGGGGGGGATGGGAAGTATTCAAAACTTAACACAAATATTTAGCATTTATAGTTTGTAGTTCAACATTTATCTTTATTTTATAACACTTCTTATAGCTTGTTAGGTGCTTACATTTAGCTTCAGATACTCAACTTTGGAAAAGCTAATTAGTTAATTCCTCGGATGTTGTCAGCAACAACAGATTTATAACGATTTAAAATCTTTTAAAACTTTAAAAATATAGCAGTTCACTGGCTTTCTATTTATTTTATCCATAATTTTTTCACGTGACCTATCTGTCGTCTTTTAGGTTTGTTAACAACATCTAAGACATGGCCTCACAAACTGTGTGCACACTTGAATAACTATTACAGCCCTTTGATACTACATTTTGCAGGGGCTTTACACATGTTGTAGCCTTCAAGCTAAGACCTTGCATAACTGTTCAGGTGCGGTTTTGATCTGTGTTTTAAAAAGCATGTGAAAATCATGACAACTTGCATGTTGATTGCGCATGTGCAGCGTTGTCTTCTCATTCCTTACCCAGGGTTGCCAGAGCAACCTGAAGTTTGGAATTTCCTCAATTTTGAGTGCTTAACCTTTCAAGAGGTCACTATAGCTCTTTGGGCTACTGTTCCAAAACATGCTTCCCATACTCTCAATATCCAAAGGATATCTTCTCACAGATAGTGGCAGTCTGAGCACAAGACAGAGAGTGAAGGCTCCCTGAATTCTATTTGTAGTACTGATGGATTCCCTCTGTAAACAGGGCAGTACTACAGAATCTTATGGTGCTGAAAGCATTGAGAACTTGTTTCCTAGAAATACTTAATGGTCTTTTACAAAAATAGTTGTTTAAAATTGTTTTGTATAAGATAAAATTGAAGGTCCAAGTCAAACAGGGATTTACTTACTGATCAAATTGGTTTGTGACTTCCCTTGTCTGTGTTCCTGCTTTTCCAGCAAAACAACAAAATTAGAAGTTTTCTTGAAAATAAGAGTTAAGGCTAATTCAAAATGGAGAAATCTTTGCAACTGAAATATGCTACTCTAAATTCTTTATCTCTGACAATAGATAAAGCAATCTGTCAGTACAAAACAACAAAAACACAGTCGTAACCTAGACACCTACATCAACATACCAAAAAATGTAGTACTGCATTGAGTTTATGTGAAACAAAACCCATACTTCATAAGTATTTGTATTAAATTTTGAAAAAGGATGGAAAAGAAACAGAAATGTAAATAGCTGCAGACAATATGTAGCAAAGAAAGGCAATTAAACCATGATGGCTGTAACCCCATAAGATTGAAAATCTGAGACACAAAGGTTCTTTTGTCGTTTATATGATGTGATCTGTTTTTCAGTACATGAGTCACTCAGTTGTTTAATAGGATAGTGAGCAATTTCCAAGATTTAAATTTAAGCAAGTTTTATCAAATGGGATTTCTTTAAATTCAAAATCATAGCTTCTCAATTTCCTACTTTAAGGTAATGAAATTGATTTGAAAGAGACATTTTAAAAGTTGAAATAGTGTAATTTTTATAAGATGCCTTTATTTCCTCACAAACTGAATGCTCTTATTTTCCCCTATGCTTTCAGAGATTAATTTTTTTCATGAAACAGCATTCATGTTACCAGTAGCTTCCTACTGCTTGCTACAAACCATTCTGAGTTTTATACTAAAAAGATGTATTTGTTGTCTCACAACACTTTTTTAATCAGGCTACTGGTTTCACTAGCCCTAAATACACTTTTTGTGTGTGTGCAAATACAAAAAAGATAGAAAATTGGTGCAAGTATTTATTGTTCTTTGTCTTTAGTAAAATGTGTTGATCTTGTTTTTCCTGTGTGATGGAGTCTTGGCCTCAAATCTACATCGTAGCTGCATAATCCATCTTCCTTTTTTCACCAGCTGTAAAGCTGCTTAGCTTGTATTTCTGGATAAGAGAGATCTTTTTGTTGCAGTTGTGTATACCTACTGTGCTGCACATCACAGCTTAGAGTCTATAAGCATGTAAAAGGAAAAAGGTTGAGTAATTACATAGACAATTTACATAAGAAATTATAGACAGTTCTTGAAAATTGTCTGAAGGATTCTATGTGTGGTTATAAATAAAGTTCAATTGAAAGTTGTCCGAGCTGCATGAAACTTGCATCTGAATGTGGTCATTAATGTTTCTATGCTTGGAAATTTTTTCCTACGGCTTCCTGCTAATCCAGCTCAACAGTTACTGTTCCTTTTAGTTAAAGATCTAAAAGCAGAGGTTTGAGGAGAAGCTAATATGAGCTATGATTCAAAACATACCATTTGTGATGTATTTTGCATTTCAGTATTAGAAGAAAGGATTGTGTGAGCTACCTCTTTACTCCTTTGACAGAAGGCTTAGGAACGAGGAGGCTGAATTATGTCCCATCCAGACCTTACTACTAGTTTACATAAATTCATGTTTTCAAGGCTATCTTCATGAGAAAGAGTGACTTGTGCTTCAGAGAAAATTACACTTTGTAGTGTTGGAGAAAGGAAGAACTTGGACAACCTATTTACTCATTGAGTAAAAACTCAGGTAAAAAGAAAAAAGTTCTCTAGCAGTGTAATGATTAACTGAAAGGCCAGAGAAAATGTATGTTTATAATTTTATTCTCACCACTGTTGGTCAGATACTGAAACTGTTACCCTTGACTATTGCAGCTTTATAGAAAATCATACTTACCCCAGAGTAGAAGTAGCTTTTGGGTTTTGTTGTGGGGCTTTTGTTGGGTTTTTTTGCTGTTTTCTGCATTAAAAGTGTCAGCAGTTTTAGGAAAATGTCTTTTTACCACTGATGGTTGTGTATTACCAGGATTTTTTTTTCTAAAACTCAGCCAATTTTACAGCTAAAAGACTGAGATAATAAGGATGAATGCAGAGGATCAGAACTTAAGGGGCAAGGAAAAGTGAGAGATGAGAAACAGTATCTACTGCTAAAAATGATGAAAGTTGGGTGATGGATGAATGTATACAATCTAAGCTGAGGAAAGTGGATTTTCAGACTGGCAAGGCTTTCTGCTTAGTAACTTATTTTTGTAAGTTACCAGTAGTGCTGTTTTCTGAATAGGTTATGTATTTGCCCAAAAGGAACATTTCTTTGAAGCCATTCAGCTAATTGCAAGGAACTTTGAACTCAAAATGTGCTTGCATGGTCAGGGTGTAGGAAATGTGTAACTTTTAAAGTTGTTTTCCTTTTTTTTTTTTTTTTTTAATTACTTTTGTTTTTCTTTCTACCACACATATACTGTGCAGCAATGTTTAACCTCCTTCATCCACTATCTGTATGTGGAAACCAGAATTGAGCTGCTTGAAATGTCTTAGTTCCTATACTTTTTTTTTTCCCCTTTCTTTCTTTCTTTCTTTCTTTCTTCCTTCTCTGAGATGGACATTTATGATGATTAAATGTGTTCCAGTAGTACTCTAGGAAACCATGGTGTTGAGTATTATATAAACATAATGACAAAAGATTCCCCTGTGTCCTATATAACCCTGGAAAAATGAGGCATGGGAAGACTGCGACTTGCTCGAGTCTATACAATGAGTCTTTTTGCAAGAGTTCAAAACTGCACTCGTTTTTCCTGAGTATCCATAAAATTCTAGTGCTTGAACCACATTCTTGCCTACTTCAGCTATCTATAATAAAGCTACAGAAAAATTAATTGCTGTTAAGGGTATAGTGGTAATGCGTAGTGTTCTGTTTGCACTGTAGCTTTTTTTTTTTTTTTTAAATCAGTCTGCAAGGAGATCCAAATTCTTACTGTTTGATGCTAAAACTTAACGTGCTTTGCAGCATGATAATGTAAAGGTTTAAACTAACACAAAGAAATATTATTTACTCCTACGCACTTTTACTTCTGTTTTTCAGGGTGTGTTCTTGTCCTTCTGGTGAGCAATATATATATATCCTACTGACTATGAAACTACATGGAAAGCAAATAAGAGAAGCAAGCTTGTGATTCATTTGAATTTAAGCAATAAAACAGGAAGCTTTCTGAATTAAAATGCTGAGTTGAACTCTGCATTTCTGCATTTGTATCAATTCTTTACCTAGTATAAAGTGCATTAGTTTTTGTGTTCAGAGGAATTCTTCATTTTCCATTTCAGCCAGTAGAATAAAAGGGACTACAGTGGCAACCCATGGCAAACCAATTTAAAAATAATTTCACAGAGGAGGAGTGTATGCCTGTATTTGATGGGGAAGTGTGAAGGGTCACGTTCTCTTAATGATGCATTGAGGTCTGTGGGTAGCTCTCCTGCCAGACAAGGAGAGTTACTCATGGGAGGGCTTTGTAACCTTTGTTGAGTATTCTGGCCCCAATCCAGCAACGTAAAGCACTTTTATGTCATAGACTAATAGAATGGTTTGGGTTGGAAGGGACCTCAAAGATCATCTCGTTCCAAACCCCCTGCCATGGGCAGGCACACCCACTAGACCAGGTTGCCCAAAGCCCCATCCAACCTGGCCTTGAACACTTACAGCAAGGGGGCATCCACAACTTTCTCTGGGCAACCTGTTCCAGTGCCTCACCACCCTCACAGTAAAGAATTTCTTCCTTGTATCTAATCTAAATCTACTCTCTTTCAGTTTAAAGCCATTACCCCTCAGGTAATAGCACTGATATATATATATATATATATATTTATATATATATATATAAATCTTTCGTGGACAATAACCTTAGTTGAAAGATTTAAGATTATGAATGAAATCAAGCCTTTCAGTCTCTACTTCCTTCATTTAACTTTAGATGGTATTAATCAAAGAGATCTTATTCCTTTCAACGTTTAATGGAACTAGTGCATATAAGAAGTTACAGACAGTTCACTTATAAGATCATTGCATCTTTATTTGTGTAAGCAAACAAATACTGTGCTATTTACTATTATTAGCTAAGAAAATTTTGAAGTATCTTTATTTTCTTCTTCAGTTTAAAATTATGAAGTATTAATTGTGGGCCTGCAAGTTTGTGTGGTTTTGTTTGGATTGTGTGGATTTTTGTTTGCTTCTCTCTTGTCTGTATATTAGGAGTGTTCACATAAATAACATGAAGAATGCTATAGTAGAATGCTCCATTAAGTTTTTCCCATTCCACATCTATTTTAAATTGTCAGTTCATTGAAGGGATAACTACCAAAGCTGATTATGAAATAGCTTTGGATCCTGCCTGCTTTTCTAGGGTGAAAACTACTTGCTAAACAAAAAGAGAAGAATTTAGAGTGGAGTCTTCCAAAAGAAAGAGCGAGAAAACTAGTTTAAAAGTCCTAATGTCACAATAACCGAGAAAGCCACATCTTTAAAAGTGGCATCAATGCTACTTAAGACAATGCCAGATTTCATTTTGTGCGCGCATTTCTTTTGGAAAGTAAGTAGCAAGCCACTCTGGCTGAATGAAAAGATTTAAGAGGTTATATGATCCAAATAGCTCTTACACAATTTCAAATCTGCTATTTTTAGTTGCTAGAGTTTAATACTAATTTGCATTAGGAAGTACATAAACAGAAACAACTAAGCTGGCATAAGTAGCTGAGAGTATAGAAATACACAAGAAATAAATCATCTTTTAGTGGTTAGCATACTCAAATCCAGCAAAACAGTTAGTTGATCCTTTCCTCAGAAGGAAATAATTCAGGAAGACAAGGTTGATTTATGAGGTGTAGCAGTCTTTGTAGCACCGGATATTGAAGAAACTTTATCTTGGACATGGTCTTAGCCAGAAATTAAGATGAGATCTCATACTTGAGGTATTAAAATAAACTCATAAGCATCGGAAGTCAACAGGACCGAACATGGAATATTCTGAGTTTGAAAAGAGGTTAAGAGTATATGAAATACTCCAGTAGTGAAAATAACAGTGTTGCTTTAAAAAAAAAATAAAATCCCTACTACTGAGCCTCGCAAAACTTTAGAAATTTCTAGGGATGGTTATGCATCATTTAAAATAGTCAAAACAAAAAACCACCTACATGATACAGTAGAATTCAAACCACATAATTTTTTTGCAAAGATAATTGATCTGACAGAATTCTTTGTGTCATTAAAGCAATGGCTGAACAAAACCTGGTTAATATTATGTCAAATTTTCCCAAAAGTTTTGAGTAAAGTTAGGCATTCACAAAATGAGACAAAATATTGTCTTGGTTAAAAAACTGAAGTTGGGAAACAATGTTAGGAATAAATGATCAGTTAGTCTTTTGGTTAAAAGCTAATCTAGGTGCAGAAGGCATTTCCGTGTACTAAGGCCTAGAGTGTCAGTGTATTCATGAGTTGTATTTAGCTATTAGTTGTATGTGAGGCTATATGTAAAATCAGCCATTGGATTCAAAGATAGTTTATAATGTCTGAATCATGGAAGATAAAAAAAACATAGCAGGGAAACTAACATTGGTTAATGCAAAGTAGTGTGCATTCAAGAGGGAAATTTGAATTGCTTATACATTTAGGTTTCAAATTAGATACATCTGCTCAGGAAAAAAAACTTAGCAAATAATTTTCAAAGGCCCAGTGAACATTTATGTTCCTGTCTTAACTAAGATGTAAATGATGTTAAACACAGGAGTACAACAAAGAATAGTATGGAGATTTTTATAATCCTTTTGTGTAGATCAATGATACAGTCTTCTAAGGAATGCTGTATGCTATGTGGATCCAACATACACTTGTAAAGTATGTTACAAAATGAAAGGATTGAGAGAAGTATGATATGAATGATCAAAAATCTGAAAAAATCTCCCATGAAGTCAAATTAAGGGACAAAACGTGATTGCTTATGCCAGAGAGAACAGGAATGAAGACATGAGTACAACCTATTATGTACATGAGGCAATAAATTGTAAATAAAAACTGTAAAAAGTAGAGCAAATAGAAGTTCTTAAATAAACAAAGGGATATTAAATGAAATCAAGGTCAGAAATTCAGGACTGAGAAAAGATAGCTCATTTTAGCGTGCATTTCATTGAAACACAGGTTATTAAGACAAAAAGATTCAGAGATACTAGAATTTGTATTAACTATAATTCTTCCACCAAGCAAGATATGTTTGTTGCCATGCTTCTTGTTCTTAAGAATATAATATTGGTTGTGGAGGGCTGGCAGGACACAGGTGTTGTAATTTAGAGAGATTTTTGTAATTTAGAGAGCTAGCAAAGTTTCATTAGCCATTTTTATTACTAACTTTTTGAGTTTTGTTCTCTGTGGGAGGGTTTTAAACCTACTCAAGGTCACATATTTTTCTAGTTCTGGTAACACAATCTATTTTCATCTAAGTTTCTTGTCAAAGGACTGCATCTATCTTATGTTGCTTAAAACTGCTCTGTGTGTGGACTTCTAACTGTGTAGCTGAGAAGTTAGTGACATCTCATGGTAACCACGGAAAATTACAGGCGATTTGGGGTAGGGTTTTGGTGTTTGTAATCTAATGGAGATTGCAAACGTTTTCTAGGTCAATACTCTTTTTTTAATATGCTTGTACATACCTCTCACATTTAATTTTCCAGTGTTTGTTATTTTTCTAGAGACTAATTCAAGTATTTCTAAGCTTGGCATACTGATACTTGTCAGTTAGCCTCTGAAGTTCAAATGTTGTGGTGCGTAGTACCTATATATTTGTCTCTTACAAAACAATTATATAACATTATTGTCTCTCCTGGTTTTACTTGTTTTAGGTACAAAGTCAGCTCCAGAGTATGCTAATGGTGGTTATGATATTGTGTCACCTGCTCCATCAGTATATTTGGGCACATTTCAAATTTTGCATCTCCTGGAAGATCTAAAGATGGCATTGGAAATGCTAGAGGATCCTCAAGAGAAAGAAGCATTGCGAAATCAAATTCCAGGGGCCACAGCATTGTGTATACGGGAGTGGTTTGAAGAGAATCTGGTGAGTAGTTATTTATAGTTTTTCCATTTTGTTTGCAAACCGCATTGGTTCAAGTATTTTGATACTTCAGTTGTTTTTATCGTAACTAAAATCTGCGTACTTAAAGAACCGCAGGGGATAGTGAGCAGTCATGGAAAGTTGTGAAGATATTACCACTTTGTGTGCTGATTACTAAAGCAATACCGATATAGGAGTATAATAAGTTGGTAAAGACCTTATTTTGTCCTTGGTGAGAGAAAAGATAGTAAAAAATAAACTACCAGAAAAATACCTTTTATGTGGGTGGGGTTTTTTTTGTTTGTTTGGTTGGTTGGTTTGATTTTATTGGTCCTTTGATGGAGATAACAAATAAGTTTATAACTAGTTCTAAAACTTTTCTTTTTTAAACCACCAATTTGGAATATGGTGGCATTGTCTGTTGAAGGGACAAATTCAAATTGGATGATTCTCCTATCCTTGCTACATTTCCTTTACCTTAACTATCAATGTTACGAATCTCCAAAGTATTTTGTATACCAGACAGTGATGGTAAACACAGGAAAGCTCTAGCTTCTGATTGTGAGACTTTCATATCAGATAGATGGGGAATAAACATTTGACTGTATTGGAAAAGATTGAGACTTACCAGGTGAGGAGCAGATCTTCAGACAGACCTTTAAAGAAGAGACTCATTGAATGCAAAGGAAGAGAAACAGCTAGTCCTGCCAGAACGCTCCTCTTCACCAAGCCTGTTACTGCAAGTGAATGGTGGTTTCCTAATGAGTACCTATCACTTTCTCAACTTCAGAAAAGTTTTCTGGATTAATGGATTTTCTTCTGGCTTTTCTGATGCATGTTAACTTTATGTAAAATTGTGTCTGTAGCTTCTGGTTCAGTATTTATCATCTGCTACTGCTATAGCTGCTTTGTGCCTATTGTAACTTAATGTTGTTGGAAAGGTAGCTGCTTTTGTTTGAACTTGTCAAGTGCTGGTTTGTTGACATTCTCCACAGAGCACAGGTCTATGGCTAGAAAGTCCTGTTTGGGACCATATGAGGGAAAGGAATGAGGATTTGGTACTAGCTTTGAAAGCAAAAGGTGGAGGCAATATTTAATTTGCATTTACAGTATTAGATTTTGAGTCCAATTCCTCAGGCTAGCTCTTACTGAATTCCTGCCTTAGCAGAAATTTTAACGCTTTTTCAAAGCTTTGCAATAGCTAAAAGATATTTTTAATGCATAAAAGACATAATTTTTTGGAGTGGTTCACAGTAAAGTTGGCCCTGAACCACCAAGCTGAACAGTTTGAATCTGTTGGTCTGGCTTTTGGCCCCTCTGTTGCAGAAATACTAAGCTAGCTTTTCAGCTCTGTGAGGTAGGTGACAATTAATGTTTTGACTCGTGTTAATCTATACATGTGTATCTCTTCTTTTTCATGAGAACCAGCCAAAACAGAAGCCACAGTTCCCTCTTAGAGTTGCAGTTTACTGATGTTCTAAAAGCCTTGTCTATTGCATCAAGAGTAGGATTCATGTGATAAAAGAATTGGGCAGTCTGGATTCAGAACAGGGAAATTGGTGGTGTAGAGTATCTCTAGTGCGGTCTGCTGAGATCACTGGTTTTTAAATATTTTGCACTGTTCTGTATTGACGAATTCTGCACTTTTAAAGACCTGCACGGGGAGGGTAGTGCATAGTTGCTGTGACTGTTATTCGAAAATAGATACTAATCTATGTGTTTGTGGACCTTTTTTATGTTTTTTTAAAAAATGCAGATAATTTGTAAGCATGCGCACAACTTTCATGCACTTCAAATGTGGAAGAGCTTTCTCCATTGACAAGCAGCAGTTTAACTTGGAAATTGAGAAATCTGATAAAATTCAGCTCAATTCAGTGAAATGGAATATGTATTTCATAGTTATGTCCCATACTGAAAATTCCTTAATTCCAGCCCAAAGCTTTGAAACATGATACTTGATGTGCCAAAAGGAATAGTCAAGGTAGTAAGCTATAAAGAATGAGTAGCTCAATGAATCCATTCACATTGGAAGTCTCAAACAAAGTTTGGTAATCATTAATCTATGAAATGCTGGAATGTCACAGAAAAGCCCTGCTCAATTCCTATGGTTTAAACACATCAAGATTGAAGCTGTTTGATGATTTATTAAAGACATAAATAACTAGAAATTAGTGAGCTACATATTTAGGATCAACATCAGCAATACAACAGATAAACTGGAATACTCGATGCTTAAGAAACGTTAAGGAACACCTACAAATTTCTACATGCAGTTCTGTAACTAATTCCAAAAAGTTAAAAATCACACAGGCATGCACACGTTTCCTCTCACAGCTGGTATTGGTTACAGGCATGGACAGCCTCTTCTGTGCACATGGGTTCCCCTATTTAAACACATCTCCTGATGGACATGTAGGTGCTTTATCTTTTGTGTGTACCCAGGGAGCTCCCCGCAGTCTGCTAGCCCATGTGCCGGTGAGCAAGCACCCCACGAGTTCGCATAGACACCCCCGAGGTGTGGGTCTCCAATTATTGCATCTGGTAACTGTCAGGTAAAAAAACATCATTACATAGAAAATGCTAGATGATCTCAACTGGAATTTGCTACAACGTGTCTTTTCTAAGCATTCTCTTGAAAGTGTAGGGTAATAATTCAGTACAGAGATTTGGATTATATTTTAATTGTTGTATTCAACTGAAATATTACATAAAAAAACCCTGCTATCTGTAGCAATAGTAGAATTGTAACAAACTTAGGGGTGGATGGTGAACTGATGCTTTTGAGCTCTTTTTTGTTTTGGGTTTTGGGTGGTTTTTTGCTGTCTTTTTTTTTAGAGCTATTATAGGTTGGATTGTGGGGATTTTCTTTTATGGGAGATTAATTCCACATCTGTTTATTTTCGGAGTCCATGCACCTTCCTTTGAAGCTAGAGGCTTCTCTAGCATATACCAAATGAGCCACTGGTTTTAGAGAATATAGCAACTGCTTTGTTTCTAACATTATACAGGAATAGGTGAAGTCAAAAATATTCCCAGCTTATCCTGACTAAGAATACCTTAGAAACTAAAGATACAAAAAGCAATCTGATATTTATTTTAAAAGCGGATAGGCATGCTCCTTTCAAGAAAAGAGTAAGTGTGATTTGATGATTATTCTTCACTTAAATGTGTGCTTGAAAAATGTATTAAAACTCATTGCAGCTGCCATGCTTAATCAAGAATACAAACAATGTGCCTTATGGAAATAATTTGAATTTGTGTTTTGCTACTGCCCTGTATTGGCTTTTGTGGGAAACCACAGAAAGAGTCAGAAAGATGGCTCAAGACTAGTTTCTGCTGAATAGTATCAAACAACAGCATTTTACAACTAAGATTTTCGCTTAAGCAGAAGTAGGGAGTACAAGTCCCAGTTATTTTCTTGTGTGTTCCTTCTGCATTAGCAATCATCATAACCTAACGCAGCCCTGACGGCCTCTCAGGCAGAGTATGGCTATCCCCACTAGTTCTGTTTGTGCCACACAGCAGTAGTTGGGATTGCAGGTCAGAGAACAGAAAGTGACTGAACCTTCTCTGTATTGTTTGTTTGTATTGGAGGATCATCTAGAAACTAGAGCTCTGTTGTAGTAGAACGAGAAAAATCACTTCTGCAGAAAATTGCCCCTTGGCCTTATAATTCAAGTAGCTTTGCAGCTTTGATACTTGCCACTTTGTGTGCTGAACTACACCTAGCCTTTAAATAAATAAGGCTGTGGAGTTTAGCCTCTTGGCCAGCTTTGTGACACATTGGCTTATTACTGATCAGTCAGGAAGCTTTGGTTATGATTACAGATGCTGTTGCTGGTGTCATTAGAGTCTTACCTTCCTTCAAGTCCATAGTACCAAACTATGGAATTTATCAGACACGAAATATCACCAAGTTGTGTTTTGTGGTTTGTTCAATATTTTTATTTTTTTAAACA
The DNA here is from genome assembly GCA_013400195.1 of Aramus guarauna. Classification (NCBI taxonomy): domain Eukaryota; kingdom Metazoa; phylum Chordata; class Aves; order Gruiformes; family Aramidae; genus Aramus; species Aramus guarauna. The sequence continues at coordinate 43,665 of VXBL01001369.1, forward strand.
CTTGTAACTGTTACGTTCTTTGGTCTGTCAGCTATAGGCGTGAATAACAAAGATGTGGGAAAACTTAGATATGCTTACAGCATAAAAACTTTAGACATTGTGTTTCATACCTGATACTACCTTGCTTGCTTCCTTTTTTGAAATCATCTGGTTTATTCTTTTTTTTATGGAACCATTGGTGATGATTTGGTGTTTCAGTGATTTGGTGGAGTTCTATTTTGTGCTTATCATCTACAATCCCCTAAGTCAGAGGCACACCATCTGTGGAACTAAAGGTGTGCTTTTTGAAAAGGCTCCTTTTTGTGTTTCTGTGGTCTGGGATCTGTGACCGCATCAGGTTCTTGAGTTTACAGTGTAACTGGGCCCACTAAGTGTGCTGCCACTGCTTTGAGATAGGTGAAATAGGTTTGACAAAGGTAGCGCTGAATTTAGAAATATTATTGCTATGTATCATAGAATGAAGATTTAACAGTTGCTGTAACTGCACAAATCTTTTGACAAAGGTAAAATGGAACAAAACATCATTAATTATAGACTTCTAACTACTTAAAAACTGTATTAAAAATTTTTGCCTCAAAGTGAGTATGTCTGGAGTGTTTTACATGCTTTATGATTGTAAATTCTTTGGCCTTAAAAACAGAACAAAAAGACCTGGGAATTATCATGGAGAGTTCATATAAAACAATCTTGTGTATAGTTTCAATGCTTCTTGTTAAATATTTTAGTATTGCTAGTGACCACATGACATATCACAAAGCAGGTAGTAATGTCAGCATTAAAAATTAACTGCTGCAGTAACAATTGACTGTTTGACTCAATGAGCTATGAGAGAATGTATTTAGTTACAATTTCAAAACTATAAATGAACTTCTACATTGTTAATTTTTTTTTTTATTTATTCTATACATCTTTATGGAACCCTTTTCTGAGTAAAGAGGAACCCCAGTGTTCTTACAGTGGTCCTAAAATGATTTTAAGCATGAGTGAAAGCCTCATTTCCAGGATGGCAACACATGATCTTCCTTCCAGTGGAACATTTATATTTAAAGCAAGCCACTTCACCATGTAGCTTTATATACTGACCCTTAAAATGCCGTTTCTTGAAAACTCCTTAGTATTTTCCAAATTATGCTTTTTCTCAGAAGCCTAATTCTGAAAGTCTTTCTAAATGTTCTAAATTTGAGGAAACAGGAAGGGGAGAAGAGCAGAAGAAATAGTAGAGGAATATGTGGTAGAGGCAATTTGTTAAAATAATGTGATTTCCCTTATGGTAGATGCTGTGCTTTGTCTCATTTCATGCTCTGTCTTTTTGTAGTGGTAAAACCACACTTTTTAGCAGAAGTAGGATAAATATCTCAGTCTTGATTGCCATTTGGTCATGATTAACGTCCAGAAGAGATCGTTTCGACTGTGTGTTAAAATCAAGGAATTTTTTTTTCCCCCAGTGCCTTCACAGGGACTTGGATTAAAACAGTAGACCCCAGTTCAGAATTCTGACTTGGTAGAGTTTGTGAAGTTTTGAAATTACTTCAAAGTTCTATTTTAAGCATGTGTTCAAGTGCTCTGCTGAAACATAAGTCACTAGTCTCTTTATTTCACTTTTGTCTAAGATTAATTTTACAGAGTTATCTGTCCAGAACACAGGCAGAAAATCACTGCAATATAGGGCACTGAAATATACTTGAAAAAAATGCTTTTATACATTTATAAAACTATCAATAGAATTTTTCAGCAACAGCTGAGTGGGAAGAGAATACATTCTGAGCAATGCCAGTTAAAGTCAGTATATTTATCTGCTGGTAGATTTGACTGTTGGACTCAACTGTTGAGAGTCACGATGGAGCTATATATAGCTGAATCTTCCGATTGCCAAGTGGTATTAACACATGTTAAATTGAAAATGGACCAGTAGAGCCTGCTTGGGACAGTGTAGGAAAGCTGTCATTCCGTAAGCATTCATGTTTATTTTTGCCAATTTGAAACATCAGATGGCTATGTTTTCTGAGCAGTAGTCAGAGTCAAAAGTTGTAGGACCCAGTCCTCCGCTGTGCTCCAGCTTCTTTTCAATGGGTTGATGATGCAAGGAAGCCCTGAACTGGAAGATGTGGTCCCCTCAGAGTTCCCCAAGCATACTAGAGCAATGCACAGCACACAAAAAAGAGCAGAGAAGTATCCTTCATATGTGCAGCTATTTATGAACACTAGAGAGTGCCTTAGAGCTAGTGGAAAGGGGATGTACACCATTTGCATGGAATTTTTCTAAACCAGGCCTAATTTTTTTAATGTTCTGTGTGGTTGCTTTGTCTGAGAGCCCACCCTATCATCTCTGACTGTGACTGCTCACTGTAGTAGCCGTCAGCAGAGGTAGGCAAGTCTTCTTTGCACAAAGAACTAATAGAAGCCTAAAACAGATTGGCAGTGAGTAGGGCTGATTTAGCTCTCTTTCTTAAAATGGCATGGTAAGATTAGTGTTTGGCATTTTGTTTCACCTGTAATGCTTAACAGAGCCACCTTTAAACTACAATGACCAGAGGGATTAAACAGCATTGTGTTATGGCCTTAGGCTTAGAGTACTTATGGAAGAAAGATGGTATTCCTGCTATAATAACAGGGCCTCTGTTTTTAGATGTTAATTTTTCCAAGTTTTCAAGGTAGTCTACAGACATACTGTGAAGCTTAGCCATTGCGGGGGGCAATCTTCACCTTGATACTGTCAGAGGAAATAGAGGACTACTCTATAGAAAGCCACGATTGTCTAGAAATTATGTTGGTCTTCAAAAGGATTAATACAATTTATTCAGTTCAATTTATTTAAGACTCTTTCAGCTGTTGGCTTCAGTGTCTTCCTTTGCACTAAGTGACTGAATATCACACTAATTCATCTTTCCTTTTGTGTCTAATGTTATGCATGATGTCCCTTTTTCACTTCATGTTCTGATGTTGCTAGAATTTCCAGCTGCATCGCTTTTCACTGATTTAAATATGATACATTGTATTAATTTAACAAACTTTAATATATAAATAGAAGTGTTATGAAGTGTCTACTTTAAGTGTAGCTAAACGAAACATTGGAAAATGTTTTCCATAAAGAAATTAACAGAAGGATTGGTAAGAGAGAATTATTTTATTAAACAATGGTGCTAACAGATAAGGTATAAAGGTAATGATCATGTAAAGAAGCTGGGAGCAAAATTTTCTTTTTAAAGCTCCTGTATTGGTTTTGGAGGTATTACTTGAATGTTAGAGGAAGGGCAAAAGTTAGAAATATTTATGTATATAACTTTTATTCAGATTTCATAGAATTTGGGTAGGTTGACCTGTCTGATTTGCTAAATGTTATCAGTTATGACAAACATAGCAATAATATCATTCACAACAAAATTGTTTCATTCTCTTTTGAAATAGTACACTAATAATAGTGGTAAACAGACCTGTATTTAGTTAAAATGCAACTAAGTATATTTTCAGGTTTTGTGATCTTTCAAAAATGGAAACAAACTGTATTATTTTAGATGTTGTATACAGCATGTTCGTGTGATACTCTTCTTCATAAGTAGATAAACATGTGCTTTATTTTCCTGAAATAATGAAATGCTTAAGAAGAAAATAATCAATATTAGTATATTCTTTATCAGAAATAAGGACTTGTAAAGATTTATCTGCAGCTTAATGTGCTTTGGGTTTTTTTACAGTTTTTTCTCTTCTGAAATTTAAAAGCGAAAATCTGAAGTATGTCATACTTAGGACAGTAAAATATTAGCTGGTAGTGTTGCTGAAGTATGTGCAAATACTTGGTAAATATCCTCTTTCAAATGTTTCCCATACTGATTTACTGTATATTTAGTAATTTCAGCAATGCTTTGAAACCTTTCAGACTGAAAACTAAACCTGAATTATTGTAATAAGTTGTATGGTAGAATGTAAATATATTTCTTTAAATATTTTCTTTACATATTGGTGTATTCTTCTTGGCTATAGCAACTGGGAGGGGGAGCGTTCACAGTGATTTTTTGTTCTGTTAAGTAGAAAACATTGTTTAGTTTTTATGCAAAAACATAATACTCAAGTTTCTTATAATCTACAATTTCTTCTAAATAAGTTTCATGCAGAAAGTTATAGCTCTTCTAGAAGTTGGGCTGGAAAAAGTATTTCAGCATATGGCAAGGAATGTTTGAAACTGCCAAGAATGTGCAAATGTCTGTGGATGAATTAATGAACAGTAACTTCATCTAAGTATTGGTAATACATTCTTTATGCAAGCCAAGGGAAGAGAGCTAGTTATTACTTGAGCAATAACCAGAAAGGACATAGTAGTGCTAGAGATACGTGATATCATACAGCCTGCAGATGGGAATGACTCCAAAGATGTCAGCACCTGTTTGAAGTATTACCTCACACACACACCCAAATATGCAATTAGGGTGAGGGCTAACCATGCTGGCTTGGAACTAATGGCCATCTAAGTCTGATTATTTCTGAAATACAGATTTTAATCAAAGAATTAAGCCATTTGGATTGAGTGCCTTTTATGCTGGGAAAGGATTATTTGTTCATGTAGCTACATAACATTATTTCCAGTCTGTTTCCCAGGATATTGTTAATTTTTTTTTAAATTATCACAAGTAAAGCAAGTGTGCTCAGATACAGAATGCAGTATGCTTTTGTCCTTTTCTTCCAAGAGTTTCATCTTTCCCTGTCACTTAGACATTATCAGTTAGTCATGAGTAAGACCCGAAGATAAATTATCTTGCTCGAAAGGCTTCATCTAGATTTCTGAAGCCGTTCCTCACCATGTAAAAAAGATTTCTTCCTCCATTGTCTTTTGCACAAATGGCTTGAATTTCTTTTTACACTAATATTCCTGTGCAGGCATATTCTCATAGTCTCTCTCTCTCTTTCTTGACTCTGAAGCTCTCACATTTTTCTGCAACATGACAGGTGTGTGAATTGGCATGCTGAGGAAATTTTTCCCTTTTAAAATCTGATCCTAATCCTTTCGTTTCCAAAGCAGCCCAAACACTAGGATTGGGAAGAGGACAGAGTAATGGATGTAGGAAAAGCTGATACTAATTCTTGGGAATGAGTAAATTTTTGTTGCATGTCCATACTCAGCTGGACTCTCCTGATGAGGCTGGGAAGACGCATATCTGGTCATTTCAGTTCTTGGCCTGAAAGGCCAGGTGTATGTTCTTCTAGCATTTTCAGAGGCTGAAGGGTTTTGAAACCAAAATGATTTAAGCGTTATTGCTGAAAAGGAAGAGAAGTGTAATGCTCCGGGGACCTGGACCTGATGGAGGCTGAAGAACTTTTGCTCTGCTTCCTATTCCCTTGCCCTCTAAGCTCCCAGGCAATGCAGTGCCAATACAAGAACGCTATTGACAGTCTGCATTTGTGCTGTTCTGAAAGATCATAAAAAGTGTGTTTTAGCGCAAATGTGACTGAAAAAAAGTAAAATTGCTAAAATAACAGTAATAAATGTAATTTTGTAATATTCACAGGGCCTCAGCTGGGTGGGAGGAAGAGGGACAGTGGTGGAAAAGCAAACAACTCTGCTTCTTCAGCACCAGTGTTGGTAGGAGAAGAGGGAATACACCAGCCAGTCAGATTGTCTTTCCCTCCACAGGTCTAAGAGGACTTGGAGATGTTTTCTTGCCTTTTCATAAGTCTGGAATGGAGGGACATGAGAAGTGTAACTGATTGTTTAAAGAATTCTGTTACCTTCACTTTCAAAGCTGTCACAGCGTGTCTGTTTACTATTTGAAACAGATTTAAAATCTTGTTTGAAATACTTGGCATTCTGACTGAGAAAGTAATGGGTTGCTTAGCTGAGTGTTTTTAATGGGTTACGTATCAGCAGACATTCATGTGGCTAGCACCTTTGATGTTCTGCAAATGGAGTTTTTAGTTCTATCAATGGTGGCAGGAGTCAGCAGTTTTCTATGAAATTGCAGAATTGGCAAAGAAATCCTAATGGTTTTTCATACAGCTTGTGGAGTATATAAACTTTGTTAATTTAAAACATTTTAGTACCTTACATTGCATTTACATTGCTGTAATGTGTGTTATCATTTATCTTTGGAGACAGCACTGGAGAAAAGAAACAATTTGGTGGGGGAACCGAGTAATAACTAGATCATTCTCTCTCCATGGGGTAACGCTTCAGGGTGGTGGTACTGCAGTGATAGTGGGAGATTTTTGGTATGGTTGGTGGTTTGGGTTTGGGGTTTTTTTTTAATTCTTCATTGAACTAGAAGTTAGTGCTCAGTGAAGAACTACATAAAGACCTGGATTTCTTAGAACTACACACAGACCTGGATTTCCTAAAAATAAGAAAAAAAAAAAAATACAGCAGTAACCTGATGAAGCAATCCCCAGATTGCAACATATTTTTCTTATTTTCAGACTGCCCAGAGAAATTAAGCTGCTTTTCCAGTGAAACAGAAAAAGTATTCTAAGCAAATCTGGGGAAATTGATTTGCATTCAGTTGGTGTCTGAAACTTTTTCAGGCCAAAGCTCAAGCAGGACATAAAGTTCAGCGTGCAGGTGACAGGCTAAAAGTGAACATGTGACTGTCTGGAATGCCTGTTGTCAATATTTGTGGCTGATAAGATGCAGAAAATTTAGACACGTTTACCTTTTAATCAGGAAGAATGACTCTAACAGAATCATGAGGCCTTTGCATGAAATCCAGGACAAATGATAAAGCAGAAATAAGGTATGTTTGTCATTCTAAATACTTTTTAAGAGCAGAAATGGATACTCACCTAACTGCAGACGCTACACCAAGGCACTAACAAGTGAGTACTATAGTTTTCCTGTAGTTTTTTTTTTCTTTTTTAATTGAAAAACACAATCATTATGAGATAATATGTGGTGGAGTGATTGAAGAGAAGTATGTTTCCCCCTTCCCTAAATAAGCCTGAAATGAGAGTCTTAGAGCCTATGTTTTGAAATGGATGAAATGTGGAACTTCAGGCTCCGTCGTGGTGGTGCTGTGGGATATGCAATACTTTGAGGTAAAGTTTGCTGTATTTGCTGTTCTCCATAATTAGATAACTAGTTTTCTGGGGGGAAAATGCCTTAAGCTGTAGGGAGTTCATGTTTTAATGTCAGTCTTCAGTTTGTCAGCCATGACAGAGCCTGTGATGCATACAGACGAGTACTATATTAAGTACTTCTTAATTTTTATGAATTTTTTTTTTTTAAATGGATCATTAACAATGTACTAAGGCTTTTGAGTGTGAGCTATTCAAGAAATAACTGCTGTCTTTAAGATAGCATAAAAACTTCTACAACCAGGGTAGAATAAGTACATTCTATGTACAGAGCAATCAAAATCCTCTTCAGGTCAGTCTTGTGGCATGGTTCACTTTTTGGAAACTGACATTTATTTTATCTTGTCACATTTACTGGTGATTTTAGGTATTGTAGCACCTTTAGAAGACTTGTAGCACTAACTTCTTAAAAAACATTCATTTTTTATTCTTGTCACATGACTTTAACAACAGGTAATAAATACATGAAGAAAGCTGGAAGTCTAGGTTTATATCCTTCCCTCTTACTTTAAGTCATGGAGGACTCGAAAAAGAGATCCGTCAGGTCAAAAGGATCTAGAATGGTTGAAATAATAAAACCCTATATCCCTTGCAGAAACTCCTTCATGTATCTGTGACTGCCGCAGTTTGGAATGTGCATAGATGGCTAAATGAGGCAGGTCCCTCTAAGAACTGCTTTTCAGGGCATTACACAGCTTCAGACTTTGAATTCTTTGTATATAACATTAGTATGATGGGCAGCTTTGTCACTGGGTGTTCCAAATTGCTCTTTTACTTAGCCTTAAATGCAGGAGTGAGTTTGGCTGTAGAAACTGGAGAAAATGAAGAGATAAGTAAATGTTCCGAGATCATCACAAAAATCCCGTGGGAACAGCTGCGTTTTGATCTTAATAGACATTGCCCATGCAGTTGTCCATCTGTGTGGAACAATCAGTAGCCCAGTTTAAGGCCAAAGGCACATTTTCTAGTGGGAGATGCAGCATTGGAAACTGGAGTTTACTAGGAAAAATTAGAACTTAATCATAACTACTGCGTGGAGGCACTAGAGGACACCGCAGTAACAGGCAACACTTTAACAGTTCCCTTCTTGCCAGAGCATTGCTTTGCATATGCATTTATCTTGGTGTTGCAAGTTTGAAAACTTGCCATGCTGTGAGACTTCAGCTTCAGCGGAGGCAGGCAAAAATCTTAGACGGGTATCATCATCGTCTGTTAAGATGGAAAAGTGCCTCTTTGGCAATAGCAGTATTTATGGGATAATTAACTTATCCACAGGATCATCCGTGAATTCCTCCTCTTTTATAATGTCTTTTGAGAGGACATGCAAGTAATTCAAAGAGCAGAACTTATTTTTAGGTTTAGTCTGAGCCTGAAATAAACTGAGAAGGCTGAGTAGTGTTACAATAAACAGGGAGTAAAACAGAGACAGGAAATAGGGGGTCTTTGGTAATGAGTTCCAGCCACTCTTGAAACAGAAAGCCAGAGAAGGCATTACTTGAAAATAGTTTCTCAGTGACAGCCTAATAATTTTAGCTTGTTATTCAACATTAAAAGGGAACAGTTTCTGCAGATTTATACTATTCTTGAAAGATCCTTTTTTAACGATCATTTAGCAAGTTATATTTTTGACGTTTTTAGAGTTGCATTGTTCTTGTTGCTAACCGATCTGCTGTTTAAAAAAACCAGATGTTTGGGAGAGAGTCTGAAGTTTATACAGTTGTGTGTTATATATACATCTGTGAGACGCATTTGGGATAAGACCGTGGGACAGAGGCAGAAGATTTAGCTTAAAATGTGAACACGCATTCAAGATTTTAGAAGCTGAGGGTTGAAAGGGGAAGAAGTCACAGCTATATCCTGTAGAACAAAGCAGTGCGCTTGCTTCCAAAAATTTCTTTTAAGCCTGGGAATGTGACTGCTGAGATGGGCCCAAAGCATGGATGGTGAGATTGATATTTACAAGCACTTCACGTGGCTAAAGAGGGTAAGTGATTTGCTGGGCTTTGTTTTCTCTTTGTAAATGCACTTTAGCAAATCTTAGTCAGAATTCTCAACTTTGCAAAAGAAAGTATTGAGTGCCTCAGACATAAAATATTGTAAGTTCGCTCATGAGGAATGAATTAAAGACGTTTCTTCATGGAGGAGGAGGAAGAGGCGGCTTGGG
>VXBL01001369.1:52918-63270 GCA_013400195.1 Aramus guarauna
GGGGGGGGGGAAGAGTCAGCTGTCTTTGTCTTTAAAAATGAAACTCTAGGATCAAACTTTGAACAAATGGCAATAGATTCTAGCAAGTGCTTGTGCTTTCCTGAGATTGTAATACAACAAAACAAATCCTGCATGGAAATGTATGGCAAAAAAGAAGAATGTGTTGTTTACCATGATATGCTTTAAAATGAAAAACTATTTGCAGTAGTTCTTTGCTTAATCAATTCTTCATCAGGGTAACTGTATGAGAACTTTTAGGATGCATTTGTTTTGGATAAAAATGGTGGTACTTTTTTCCTGTGCATGTTACTCTGATAAAATTGTGTTTTTTTTAAAAAGACAGTGCTATTAAAATCCTGATTTTGTAATGAACTGTCTGAACATGAATTAACTACATGAGATCGTTTTTGTCTTCCCATAAAAGAAAAAAAAAAGGAGATTTATGCAGTTGTCTCATCACCTTGGAAAAATCACTTAGTTTTTGTCAGTTTTTAGATTTATTTTTTTTTAGGTTCTAAGTGTTTATTTTTCAGTGAAAAATCCACAAATGGGATGTGTCCTTCACAGTATACTGGGTTTTTAATTATGGTATTAATTTAGTTGTGTGTCATGTGAGCAGCACATCCTCTCATTATACTTTTAAAATATATTTTAACCTGTGTGTACTTCTCTTGTAAATTCTATGCATGCCGTTTGTGTTAGTGCTTCTGTATGGCACTGGATTAAAAACACATATGTATAAACATGCACATGCACTCTATTTTTTTTTACTAGCAGTATAAACATAATATGTTGGTAAATACTTATGTGAAATATGCTTAGGAACTTTAATTGTGGTAGTTTCTTGAATGAATATATAGTATTTGTGATATAATGTCTGTCTTTAATAAAAGCTTGAGAATCTTGACATTAATTTACAAACTACTTACATCAGGTTCTGGAAACTTACATTTCTGCAGTGTGGACAGGGGAGGATTAAGTGGGGAGTGAGTGGGACAGTGAAGGGGAAGAGACAACAGGAAGTAGCTGTTGGTAACGTTGTGCTGTTAGTTTAACTTGTGCTCTGTGCAGTTAAAGGGAAGTAACTCTCTAGTGTTTTTTTGAGATCACATATTAATTTGTTATTTAAATGAAGCTTTGAATACAGTATTTCTGCCACTCCTGCTTCCTGGTTTAAACTTCATTGCTAAAAAGGTTTGCTAACAAAAGGCTAAGGTGTGCAGTTATCAGGTTGTGTGGCATTCAGGGTACACAGAGGACAATACCATAGTGAGAAAGGGGCTCAAGAAATAGCTTCAGTGCAGAAAGTCTGACACTGAAATGTTCACAGATTTGGAGGGGGTTAACACAGGGTGTCTTTAGGATGATTTTTGAAGTACTGTGTTCAGAAAGGATACTGTGTTCAAATGTAGCACAGGCTTTTACAGAAATTAATAATGCTCTTACAGTGGCTGCATGTAATTCCTTTTATGTAGGGTACATAAAGGAGAATATCAATACTGCTGCTTTTCCTTGCAAGCTCTTTAAGGAGGTAAGCACATGCAGGGGAAGGGAAGAGAGCTGAAAATTATTTTGCATTGTTCACAGGAGAACTTAAGCAGTCTGCTCCCAAATTCCTTTGACAAGTGATTTAAAAAAAAAAAAAAAAAAAAGTTTAAACAGTCTAAGTTGCTTATTTAATCATGATGTTCAAGAATCCTAATGTCACATGTCTGGCGCTGACTGTGATAGCATATAAAGATTTCAGGCCCTGCAATCATAAACTGTTGCTCTTTGGCTGATAATGAAAGTATGAGTACCCTCCAGAGTAACAAATGGCACTTAGCAGAGAGTAACTGCAACAGACTTCCATAAACCCTTGGTGAAGTGTGCCAAAGCTGGCTCCAATTTCATTATTAGCAGAAATCACTTCAGAGACCGGGATCAGTTTTGATGTTGCAGTTGGTTGGCTAACCTAGATTTGCATGATATCTGTGGCTTGGACTGGATTAGGGCAGCAAACAAATACAAAAATCACGAGATCCAGGCAGGCGAAATGAGATACAACTGCTATTTTCAGATGCTTGGAACAGAGGAGCTGGTTTTAAGCAGTAATCTGGTAACATAATGTGTATAGTACCATCAGGCAACAGCAGCAGGGACAAAGTAATACTTAGATGAAATAACACTAAGGTGTCACCACACTTCAGCTCTTTCCATAGAACTTTATTGATGTTAAAATGACACGTGCAAAGTGCTGTGCCATGAACGGCCATAGGTATGGACTGAGCAGGCAGCAAAATGTAAGAGCAGGGGGACAGAACCAAAAAAACGTTTAGCCTTGTCTCAGTTGTATATGAAGCACAGTTAATGTGTTTTCTTTTGTTTACTGTTTTTTCTTCATTTGACTTTTTCCTGCCTTTTGCCAGTAATAAAAATTATTAGTCTGCAGTAGTATTCCTCACAAGAGGAAGAACTTTTTCTGATAATATCTTACCTAATATCAGAAAGACAAAGCTATGCAATGGGTGCAGCTATACTGTACTTCATGGCATCTGATACTTTGATGGCAATTTCAGAACTGACCCGGTTAGTTTATGCTCTCTGAGAAGCTGAATGATAATCTGACATAGGCAGATGGCACCGCCCTGGTTTCATGCAGCCTTAGAAGGGGTTGTAACACTGCAGATATTCCAGGATACCTTGGTAGTAAGACACAAAGCCCAGCTAAGGAGGTCACAGGAATTATTAAGGGAGGCAGCTCTGTCAGCTGTCTGTTTCTAGAAGGATATGGAAAATTCTTGTGTAGTTCTCATAAAGCAGTTTGTGGGAGGTGTTTTGCAGGTAACCAATGTGTTATTTTACAGGGCCTATGCATAAATCTGTCACTGTTGAAAGTTTCTGTTGCAAGCTAAGGAACTTGAGACACTCCCAACTACCTGCAGCTGAAAGTGTCTCATCTTTAGCAAACTTTTTTTGGTTTTCCCAAGGGATTTGGCTTAGAGAGTTCACATACAATTTCATATGTTGTCTTCTTGCTTTATTCTTATCTTTCCATCTGGCCTTAATTGGAACACACCATTCCAAATAAAAATGGCACAACCTCCATTTTTGTATGTAGATGTAACCACAAATTATTATGAAGCATCACAAACGTAAATGCTAATAGTTACTGAAAACAGTATTATGGGCTCTCTTAGAACATTATAAATTAACTGAGTTATTTGAACTGCAGTGGATGGAGTATGGCAACATGGAGAATCTCTTGCCTCTGGAAAACTTTGTACAGTATTAAGATGTTCTATGTTGAAAGAGAGATGCCTTCATATGAAATGGAGGCATCTGATGACTCTTGTAGCTTGCTTTAGATTTACCGTTTGAAGTACATGCAGCGCTGACCTGAACTAAGTATATGTTAATCTTTTCTTTCCTTTCTTCCGGATGATATTCATAACCTGTACTAGCAAGAGGTGGAGCAACCCATGCTATAGCCATTAAGTTCATGATACTGAGGGTGAATCTTAGGACTTCTGTAAAGATACCTTCTTTCAAGTAATGGCACTGTCTGGAAGAAAAAATAGGTATTAGTATTAGTAAAAATTATCCAGATAAATATGTGGTCAAAATTCTTTTATTTTAAGGACTACAGAAATTTACTCAGCTCTGTCTTTACTTAATTTCAGACTATATGCTGTTAGCTTTTTCAAAGTGACTGCCTCTTTCACTTAACCAACAAGAATCAACAGCAAATAGAAATTCCTGTTGTTGCTTTATTAATTGCCTTCAGATGAAAGGCAAGAATTACAGACACAGAAATCATGTTCCAGCCTTCTCCTCCTCCTCTAGTACACTAAGTGAATGTACATATATTCAGATGGGTGTGTATCTGAGGTAGAGCTAACATGCCAAGAGATTAAATTTGTATTACATCCATGCCAAAATAAAAATGTTTACTGTGTAGGCTAATCACTCATCAAAACACAATAGCAACTACCGTGACTCATAACACCAATTCTGCTGATCCAAAAGAGTAATAAAGAGGTAATAAAGAGTCCATACTCTTCTAAATATTATCAACTCTAAATAGCCTGGAAAAAGTTTATAGTGTACATTTTCTCTTATTGAAATACAATACTATGGTCTGGGTGCCGTTAGTAGTTTGCAGGAAAACTGGTTGAACTCTGCTGGCTGTGCTCCTTGTCTTTAGCTTCTAAACTGCCACAAAAGACAATACATCAAGCATGTGCCTAATCTTCCTCATTAATGCAAGTATTACAGTTGCCACAGACATCTTATTCAATTATCAGTGGAACTGAAGGTGATTCATGTGACTGAATAAGAAGAGAGGAGGGTTATGACATAATCTGTCTTCTAAAAGAGGTGGATGACTTGTTGAAAAAGCTTACAAATCACCACTCATACTGACTGCCAGGTTTCTTTTCCCAGCTCTTCTCCCCTCAACAGCCCAATATGAGATCCATGGCATTAGTGACAAATTTCTGTATAACAGCTTGCTGATCAACTTCAGAAGTTGGTATTTTTTGTTTTAAAAATGGAGAGTCTTTGAGCTGAAGTTGAAACTGCACACGAGGAGAACATAAACTGGCCTGTATTCAATTTTATTATCTTGCATATGTGCTTGCTTTAAGGGGCTTACTTTTACAGCCTATCAAGAGTCAGCTAGTAGTTCTGTTATAGAAGCTTCTGAACAGAACATCTGTACAGAAGCACTATACAATGGTTGTCTTCTGTTCTGACAATAAGCTGCCTTCTGAATTGTTTCCTATTCAAATAACATGCAAGAAAACGTAACATTCCATGCTTACTGGGCTCAGAGAAGGCTGTTGAAAATTAAGATAGCTAACTAAGTCGATCAAATACTTCTTCCCTTTCTTGCCATGCCCTTTTATATTTTTGCTGATTATACTCATTTTAAATTAAAGCTGTGGAATCATACTCAAGTCTGATTTTTTTTTTTTTTTTTTTTGTCTGTTTGTTTCATATATTCTGGAGGAATATTTAAGCCTTTTTCTTGGAAGAAGACTCTGTGATGACTTGATTATGTAAGTGATACTTAGACAATTTTCCAGCAGCTACCAATATTATGTCCAAGTGGAAGAGCATATTCCAGAGAGACATTTGGAAACTAAAGATGAAAAAGAAGCTGAAGCAAATGATGGAATGCAAAAGTCTTTGGATTTTTTTCTAGAATCAGGAGAAACAGTTGATTTAGAATTGTTTGAGGAAACATTTTATGTTAATATCTGATGCAATCTAATAGGCATTAAACTATATGCAAAATCTCTATGGAGACTATAATACAGGTGCTTCAAGAAATTGCTTTGTAGCTCCCTTAGGCAAAGTATATATGGTATACACTTGACTTTCATCTGCAGTGGTTTTACCATCAAGGTAGTTTCAACCACCTTGCCTTAGTATATCTTTCCTTCTACTTTGTTATCATGTGTTATCATAAACTTTTTTATGTTTTATGCAATTTCTCCCATTCTTTCATTACAAGAAATATAATTAACATATTTAGCTTATAATTTGTGGAGCCCAGGTAACAATTTTTGGTCTTTAAGGCTACATCTTCTGAAATAACATCTTGGTGATTCAGCCTTTTGGTCATGTGGTTGCAAAAGTCTAGTGTTTATCATTTGCAAGCTCTCAGACCAAGTTGAGTGGTCTGTAGTCTTATGACTTTAGAGTTATAGGTCCTATGTTCAATTGCTGCTGATACGTGTGATATCTAAGTATACTTGGTTACCTCTCAGTAGTGGCTTTCACAACTGCAGAATGCACTCCAACCATCCACAGATGGCCTTGGTTCATATTACATTGGTTTATCTTGTCTTTATGCATGCCACAAAGTTTTCCCAAGTCTTAAACAACTGTTGTGTGTCAATCAGCCACTTTTATTTAGCAGGTCATTTTCTGTCTACTGTACTTTCCTCTACTTATCTGAGTACTCTCTGGCTGACCTATTGGCAGGGTTGATTTTTTCTTCATCTTCTTCTGTTCACATGGGTGTGATTCACTAGGTTTTACATGGGTATTGAGTATTGGACTTCAGCAGAGGATATTTCACAGTCACTCAGTGCAGCAGGTATCATCGGAGGCTATACATGTGGTAAATGTGAGTGTAGTAAAATATCTTATTTGTGATTTGATGTTGAACTAATTCTTAATTACTGATTTACTGAATTCTGTTTCGCATTCATGACAGAATGGTTATGTAAAAATGTGTTGGCAGTAATTTAACTCACTGTGCCTGTAAGGCGGGGAGGAGGAGGAGGTGGTTACATGAGTGGTTACAGGTATATTTCTTAAATCTAGCCTAGGAAAATAGCAAATGACAGCAGGAAAAAGGGTGCAAAATCTACTTGACCAGGCGGTCTTCATCACTAGGTTTTGTCATTAAGAGAATCTTTTTCTGCCTAGCAGTGTGCTGTTCTTCCCTGAATACTTGATGTTCTAGGTGCTGGAAAGTCTCCCCTCCCACTGTGTGAGTGCTAGAAACATACTGGGGGAGCTTGTAGGCTCTCTGTTGAGAAAACTCCCTTAATGCTGTTTAATGGAGTTTTAACCCTAATGGAAATGTAGCTGCCAAAGCTAAAGATTTTGTATTCTGAAGTACAGTAGTAAAGGCTATTCTAAAGTACAGTAGTGCTGTAAGTGCTACTTCCAGTAAGAAAGACTTTTCTCTCTGAGTGGAGTAACAACGCAGGCAGAATGGCTGGCAGTATGATTGAGGATGCATAGCTGAGGTTGAAGGACTATCTAGGCAGACATACAGAAAAGCATTTTGTTTACTTGTGAGGATTCCTTATTTTCATTATAGTACTACAAAGGTTAATAAGGAATGAACTTTGAGACCATACGGACTGACTGACCAATGTTTAATACAAAGGGCCCAAGTTAAACTGAAGATGTGTGTTTTATAAACACAGTGGGGAGTTTTGGGGATGGGTGGTATCTCTTAATAAAAGGAGAAGGCTTGATAAAATTACATTGAGATGTTAGGATAGATGGACAGAGATGATAGGACACAGAAATTCTAAAAAATTAAAACTAGTTAGGAGAAGAGGAGGGAGTGAAGTCACCATTCCTCTAAGGCCATTGTATACTTACACAGTGGGCCAGCTCCCTACAGGTGCCACTGTAAAACTTACTATTTGTCTGAGACTTCTGTTTGTGTATGTTATGCACTCACATGTGCTTATTTGGAGCCATTTCTGTGAGGTCTTGAGTCTTAGTTGTACCTACTACAAACTAGTCAAAAGCTAGTGAGAAAAGTATATTCTGAGTAGAGTTAACATATTCTTCTTTTGACAATGAATGCTGATAAGTGAGGTGTGAGTGAGATTCTGCACATTCAGTTTTTCAGTGTTCTTGTTGACTCTCTAAAACAGGGAATAATGACTGAGCTTAGTGAATTTATAGGTGATTCTAGTTAGGGGCCTTGCAGCCATGATTAAAACATACAAAGGGCCTGATATATAGGAAAACAGTATAAATAATAGGATGCAAGTCAGTATAGTGTAGTGAAAGGTTATACATTTAAGCAGAAATAATGAGTAAACACAGGATGAATATCCATGGTGGTATGATAAGAACCAGTAGGTTGAAGTTGAAGAGATGATGATTCAAGTTACACATTAAGAAAAATGTTCTAATGATGGGTAGCTAAGAAGTAGATTATCTGGGGAGGCAGTGTAATCCATTTCCAGAGGCCTTTAGGAGAAAGTGAGACAAGAATATTGCAAATAACCATTGGTCCCAGGATGGTGTAATGAATCAGATGATCTTTTCAGACACCTTTGAGTCCTGTTGGTTGGAGTCTTTGTGATTAAAAATTATCAGAGACAAGGGTGCTCAGTTACTCAGCTCAGATCATAGATGCCATGCTTATATCTAGTTCAGCACTTTATGTCTTGAAAAGTGTCTTTTGGTTGAATAAATATTTGATTTCTTGACTTGCATTAATTAGCACCATGTTTATTTTCACCATCAATTTTACATTTGGGCCTGTAGACCTCGCTGGAGATCAAGAAGCAACGAATGTAATTAATATTAAAAAAACAAAAAAATCCTATTCACAAATGTTCAGTTGAAAAAGAAAGGACAGTTGGGAGCAAGGATTATCATTATATTGGTGCCATTGTATAAGTAATTATAAATGAGTAGTCAGCTGCAGACTAGCGTAGTTGAAGGGAACTCAGTGAAGTTGGATTCTTGTGTTAGCTGAAAAGCCAGCTAAAGTGTTTTATTCCCCAGCAGAAATGCATTGCCTGCAAAGGAGCTGGGAAATGAACCACCAAGGGCTCATGTTACTTTTGATGCTTTAAGGAAACAGCTCCATTCCCAGAGTTACATGATGTTTTAGTATGCAGGATGAAGCTATGGGACTCTTCAAAAATATTTCAAAATAAATCTTCAGATAATTTTTTCTTAATTGTGGTGTTTGTCTCTGGAGTATTAAAATTCATAGCAAATGGGGCATAATAGGTAGGAACAGGCCATATTTTAAAAAGTTTTGTTCCTTAGAGCCATTTAGAAATCCATAAGTGATTACATAGCTAGAGTAGTTCCTGATAAGAATTTGATAATTTAAATAATTTGTTAATTTATAACAAAAAAATTACAGTTTTCTTTCACTAATTTCTAGGAATAGTATAATACATATGGCAATTTTTACCATTTAAAAATAAACACCCAAGATTCCTTGATTTTGGCAAAAGACTGTTGAGACCAGATGTTTCAAATGAAATGTTTTTTGCTTGATAAGATGGCATTTCCCAATGAAATAATTTGCTTGAAAACATCAAATCTATTCCTATACTGTTCTTGATTGCTGGAAATGAGGAAGTATTCAAAATCCAGCTAAAAAAAGGTACATACAAAAGCGTTAATGCATATGAAATAAACAGTTTGGCTCCATAGACCTATTTTTGCATGTTTTGTGCATTATAATGACCACTCAATTTGTATCAGTTTTTATTAACTATTGCTTGAAATGTTAATATTAACCATAAAAATTCTCATCACACTTTTTTTCCCCCCAGTCACAGGTGAATCATCATTCATCTAATAATGAAACCTATCAAGAAAGATTGGCACGATTAGAAGGTGATAAAGAGTCACTCATACTTCAGGTATGTCTTAAAGAGAACATTGTCTATGTAGTTGATATTCAGTGAATAAAAACTGAAGAGACAGAGTATTTTCTGTCTAACAAATGTTAGTGGGTCACCAAATGTAACTGATATTTAATAAGGACTTAATTTATAATTTGTATAATCCATCTAATTGGTTTCATGGTGGGGTAACTGGGTAGAGGGGAGGGGAGCAACAGCAGTAAGAGGGAGAAGAATGACAAAGGAAAAAACAAAACAAACAAACCTTAAAAATAATGCTATGAAGTCCCAAGCCAATGCTGTGGTAGTGATTCTCATTATAGATTTGCTAGGTTGTACCAGCTGATTTTTCTAGGTTCTGCATGCCACCATTTTTAATTAACTGGAAGAATGGCAGGTAGCTAGAACTGATATTATTCCTGCTTGTATACTGTGCCAAAGTTGCTTTACATCAGCAAAAAGCTTAAGAGGGAGGTAAAGGGGGAAGAAGAAAATTTGACAGTAAAACTCATGTGCAAGGTCTTCCAGGTTTTCCTCCTGGAGAGAACGCATGTTCATAGAATCGTAGAATGGTTTGGGTTGGAAGGGATCTTAAAGATAATCTAGTTCCAACCTCTCTGCCGTGGGCAGGGACACCCTCCACTAGACGACGTTGCCCAAAGCCCCATCCAGCCTGGCCTTAAACACTTCCAGGGAGGGGACATCCACAGCTTCTCTGGGCAACCTGTTCCAGTGTCTCACCACCCTCATACTGAAGAATTTCTTCCTCATATCTAATCTACATCTACCCTTTTTCAGCTTAAAGCCATTACCCTTCATCCTATCTCTGCATGCCCTTGTAGACAGTCCCTCTCCAGCTTTCTTGTAAGCCCCTTCAGGTACTGGAAGACCGCAGTAAGGTCTCCCCAGAGCCTTCCCTTTTCCAGGCTGAACAACCCTAACTTTCTCAGTCTGTCTTCAAAGGAGAGGTGCTCCAGTCCTCTGATGATCTTCGTGGCCCTCTGTGGTGGGTTGACCCTGGCTGGGGGCCAGGTACCCACCAGAGCCGCTCTATCACTCCCCTCCTTCACTAGACAGGGGAGAAAAAGTATAACAAAACGCTTTGTGGGTCGAGATAAGGACAGGGAGAGGTCACACACTAATTATCATCACGAGCAAAACAGACTGAACTTAGAGAGAAAATTCATCAAATTTATTCCAAGCAAAAAAGAGTAGAGGAATGAGAAATAAAAT
>VXBL01001369.1:75645-91714 GCA_013400195.1 Aramus guarauna
TTGGGAGGGGACACAGCCGGGACAGCTGACCCCAACTGACCAAAGGGATATTCCATACCATATGATGTCATGCTCAGCATATAAAGCTGGAGGAAGGAGGAGGAAGTGGGGTACACATTCAGAGTGATGGTGTTTGTCTTCCCCAGTAACCACTATGTGTGATGGAGCCCTGCTTTCCTGGAGATGGCTGAACCCTGTCTGCACTTGGGAATGAAATCCTTGTTCTACTTTGCTTGCATGCACAGCTTTTGCGTTACCTATTGGGGTACACATTCAGAGTGATGGTGTTTGTCTTCCCCAGTAACCACTATGTGTGATGGAGCCCTGCTTTCCTGGAGATGGCTGAACCCTGTCTGCACTTGGGAATGAAATCCTTGTTCTACTTTGCTTGCATGCACAGCTTTTGCGTTACCTATTAAACTGTCTTTATCTCAGCACGTGAGGTTTTTCGCTTTTACCCTTCTGGTTCTCTCCCCCATCCCACCATGGGGAGAGCAAGTAAGTGACTGTATGGGGCTCAGCTGCCAACTGGGGTTAAACCACAACACTCGTTTATACTGTTACTCAATTTAGACATTATTGGCGTTTAGATTCAGATTAGGGCATACCACTTCTCAGTCCTATTCCATCCAGTGTGTAGCCTTCAGAAGTTAACAAGTACTACATCATGTAAACTTTCAAGTACTATTAGCATGACTGGAGAAATGTTACTTGTCTTTGGTACTGTATGTTGATAAGGCTGGTCGTTCTGTAGTACATTCTTTATTGAATAACACATGATAAGAAGTTCTAAAATGTTTCACTATAGTACTAAAACGTAGCTTTGTCCGATGAGTGTTTGAGTCAGTAGCTAACTGGTTTGTAAGGTATCATGCGGCGGTCTCTATGGCATTCTGTAGGTTTGTGTTTGTTCAGCATTAGTATTGTTTTCTGATTTCTTCTCTTCCCTAGGAATTAACTCTGTTACACATTTTCTTGAAATGGGGAGGGGGACACAGTTGTTTAGTGATTAACACTGGAAATAGCTGCAGAACTTGAGAAACACACAGTTGGAACAGTTCAATGTATACACACTGTGAACGGAGGTAGAGAAATTTGCTTTCATATGAATTTGCCAATAATGACATTATTTTTTTTTTTAGTTACTTTTTCTACCTGCAATAAATGCTTACATCAAATCTATCTTGCTGCATTTTTTGCATTGTAAAGCAGTAGCAAATGTGACTTTGAAGAAGATAATAATTTTGCTTTCGCATTGAAAGTGTTAAATGCTGGGGTAGAGACTTTTCTATGGCTCTGCCAGTAAATCACATAGCTTTCTGTCAGTGCTCAAATAAATAACTGGAGAAGATGTTCTGCTTTGCTTTCAGGAGCTGCTAAGTCGAACATCACTAGAGACTCAGAAATTAGATCTAATGGCTGAAGTTTCAGACCTTAAGATTAAGCTGGTTGGTATGGAAAAGGAACAGAGTGAATATGAAGAGAAACAGAACAAAGCTGAGGTGAGTTTCTTTTGTTACCTTGTTTTCTTTTCTCTTTTTTTTTTTTCTTTCTATCAAGTGTCTGTTGTATGCTGTCATACACCTGAGCTTTTGTGCTGAATTCAGCATGCATAGGATTTTCCGTGCTTACAGCACAGACTGTATCATTGATCCTGTGAATTCAGTGAGGAATACGATTATGCATTTTTGGGATGTGGTTTCTTTTCCCCTCTCTCATTATACTTCAAAGGGTGCTGTTTGGCTTTAATCAAGACACAGAGTCCTTTCCAGAAGCATACATTACAACTGGCACTCACTTAACCCTTTCCTTTCCGCAGGAGCTGCCCTGGCATGGCCATGTGAGGCCTACCAGGGCTCCTCTATGCCCTCGTTTGTGTGGCAGAGAAGACTGTCAGCTCAGTGGTATCAGCAATGCTACAAACCCTGAGATGGTCACCCATGGTGATTTTAATGCATTCATGGGAGGGAAAGGCAAGGGGCACGGCATTTTCCTTAAATGAGCCTTTCCCCTTGTGGGAAAAAATTATGTAAGTTGGAGGAAGTTCTAATCCTTACTCCCCTTCATACGTGGAGACTTCCAGACACAAAGAAGCTTTGCTTTTTACTGTACTGGTTAAGAAAGAGAGTATGAAACAGGGAATTATATGAACAACATCCATTTTGTGGTAGTGAGCAGCAGGTGGGAGCTGGGAAGGAAAGCAGTTATGGCAGACAGTAATTCATATGAATTGCCATGTGTTGCCCCACTCAGAGTCCTGCAAGGGAGCCAACTAGCAGGAGAGGATTACCTGGCAAGGGAGGATTACTAAGTCTAAGATTTGTACATTGCTGACTGAAAAAAAGACTTTATGGTCCACATTGACTTAGGAGAATTTGAAATCCAAGCAGTGTTGGAAAACTGTTTGCTGTCCATAACGTTGCTAGTGGAATGTTTGATAACTATGCATTAGTAATTTACCTGTAGTGACATAATGCGTTTAGGGTGTGTTTGTTTTTTGACTTATCCTCTGAAGTTTTCTTTAGAGATTGAAAGATAACTTAAAGAGAGCAATTTCTGGCAAAGGTTGCAAGCCAGGGAGGCACCAGCTGCTGTTTTAACCATCTGTGGCCTTCTCATGCTCTTTCACCCATAATTGTCAGTGTTTTGTGTACAGGAGGCCTAAGCAGTCTCAGACAACCTGAAAATTAAACAGGTCTGTGCAGCACCTAATTACTACAGATGGCAGCCTGTGCCCAGCCACCTTCCTCAGAGGCCTTCAGCACATCCATTACATATGGAATACGAGGATGAGGCTGCCTAAATTATTGCAGGACATGCATGGTCAGCCTGACTCCTGGAAAGCAGCAAAGCTTTTGAGTGCATTTGCATTGACAGCACTTTGAAGTACCCAGTAGGTCTGGTCCTGTGCTGAGGGTGAGGCTGTGACCTGTGAGAGCCTTCTGCTACCACAACAAGGTGTGCGGCCCCCTTGGATGGAAAAGTTGAGCTTTATTGGCCTGGAAGCCTTTGTCGTATTGCTAAGTGATAGGAAACGCTGCTGAGATGGAAAAGGATTCTAATCTGATGGAAAAGTTGAGAATCATTGTATTAAGCATGCCCTGAATTATTAACTACCCCAAGGTGTGATTAGATTTCTGCCCTGTTGAAAGTTGCAAACCTGTGTATACAAAGCAAGGAAAATGGGTGTTGTAAGTAAAGCTATGGGAAATGAACAGCATTTTTGGTTTGCTCATTAGGCCATTTTCAAAATTATTTCAGATTGTCCTGAACAAGCCTTAATCCAATTTGTCAAGATGAACAGGGATTGTTTTTAGTCAAACTGGATGCTTACTTGAATTCTAATGCTTTAAGCCTGTTTCAGCTCCATTTACTGTAAATTTTCAATGCAAACACAATTTCAAACATCAGAATGAAATTTATTAATATATTTTCTTTATACTATTAGACTACAACTGCTGCTTAAATTGGGTAATGTCTTTGAGTGTCTTCCCGCACTCCTTGCCTCCACTGCGCAACTACATCTTTCTAGCAAATAAACCATTCTTAGGTACACCAACAGTCTACCTTTAGTTTGCTGTTGTTTACGCACACATGGTTGTGTTGTGGTGACCTAATTGCTTCAGAGTGAGACAGTTTTCCAAACTGACAGTGACCGAATGAAATTAATCTTGTTGTAATTCTATCTCTGAATGTCATGGCCACTACGACATGCTCTTACAGTGTATAATGCTTCAAATGAAATTGCTTTTAGTGTTTTTACTTAAGTGGAACAAAGCTGTGGGTGACAGAGATTGAGCCTTTCTTATAGACTGCAGCTGGCCAATTGCTTCTTTTAAGACTGAGTTTAGGATTGCCAGAGGTGAGCAGAATGGTGATTTTTATAATTTGCTAGTATCAGAAGTAATAGTCCTCAGTTTTCACCCTAGTGTAACTGTTAGAGGCATCCAGTAGTTAAACCACTTTAAACAGCCTGTTAATTATACTTCATAGCTGACCCTGCAATTTCTAAATATAATAACAGGTTTTAAGAAGTTTAAAATTAAATGTGACATTGCAGTATAATTCAGCTAAAACATATTTGCTCTGTACTCTAATTTTATGTCAGCTTATTTCAGAGCAGCTGTTTCCAGTCACATAGAATTTATTGGTAGAATTATTTCTCTGGTTGGGTTGGGGGAAAACAAAATAAATTAAGATATCCTTCTAAATATGAGCAAGTTTTAATGTGTTAGATTCATTTCACTTGTGCAGCTGTGGTTCTGTTTTGGTTTTAGTTAGCAGCAAAGACTTTATTAAGCATCTCTAACCTCCTCTCAAAGGTATTAATTTCACACTGAATGCCACTTGTCTCTGGCCCTTCAAAAGCCCATGCTAAATTTAAAGTGCCATTTTTATATATAACACAGGGACCGGGAGAATAGCTGCTTGTAAATGGACAGTTTCACTCTTGGCTCTGTCATTTGAATTCCTTTTTTGTGGAATAGTGTTCTACTTTTGCCACAGTGATGCTGTGAAGGTTTTTCTCCTACCTGAGAAGCCTTAGAAATTTTGGAAATGTGTTTTGTTAATGTAGCAAGGTATGAGCAAGCAGCATTATTAAGTGATTAATGGCAGCCCAGGTGCATGTTCTATCTGAAGATAGGCAAAAGAGACCTTCTGTCACTATCAGGAGCGTGCAGGAATAATTGTCCTTTTCAACTGGCTTAGCAGCCCTTCATGTCTCCTACTTTTTCTTTTCTAGCATGGGGTAAGTTTTGTGGGTTTTGCTCCTTCATATGGAGGATCCGAAGTTTGCTCTAAGCTGTTGAGAAGTGTTTTTGTGACACTTGTGTGGACACTTCTGAATTAAGTATCTACTGCATAGTTACTTGCAATTTCAAAGAAACTTGAGTCAGTGAGCCACTGACTCCTACTGGGGAGTTTGGTCTGTTGTCTCACCTGAATCAAATTCAAGGTATGGCATGTTAGTGTTAATAAATTTTCATGCTGTGAAAGAATCTCAAAAATCAGAAGCCTTTTCTACCTTGAAACTAGAAACAACTATAAAAGAATATATTGCAGCTGGAGTTCATCTGTTTCTCCTCCATAGACCTCTTATCCTTCACTGGGATAAGAATTTTTGCCTTTTCTGTGCTGTCAAATTTGCCCTGAGGGACAGGGATGCAGAGTGTTTCCCATTTCCATTTTTAATGGCAGGCAGCAAAAGAGAAAAGAGTTACAAGGCATCAGCAGGAATGTTTCTGAACTCTCCCACATTGCTGCAACTGGAGCAGCTGTCAGTTTGTGCTCAAAAGTCTGTGCATCTTGTTTGAGCAGTGGTTCTTCAGGACCTCATATGGGTTAACAGTGTCCTCTGTCGAAGATGAGCACAGACTTGGTGCTTAAAAGAAAGCAAGGGAGATGAATGTGTGTCCTGACAGTTCCAATCTCCAGTCGGTACTGCTCAGTGAGGCATCGGATTGTTAGGATGATGGTAAAAAAGAAACAAAACCACAGCGTGGAAGATGGAGGGATTATGAATAGTACCTAAATTGTACCTACAGCTAATCCTATGGGTGTTCCGCTTTGCAGTGCTCTCGGAGGGGAGTTAGTTAGGGGGACGTTCTCACCTCTCTCTCCTGTATTGCTGCAAGGTGGCTAATGTAGCCATGGAACATATGAAGGATGTGGTTCCACCTGGGGAACTGATACTGAAGGAGACTTTTTTTTTTTACCTGTGCAGTCCTGGCAAAACATGTCAGCCTTTAAAAGACTGGATATTGCAGAGTTGGTATGCTGGGGCCCAGTACTCTTTCTAAATTTTTTGATTAGGGAACTAATCCTCATTTACATGCATAAAAGGTTTCTTGGATGAAAGAGGATGAGCATCAGACATTGTGATCCTGGTTGAGAATAATATGTATAAAGTGAAATATATGCAACTGCTTTTCCAAATTTCATGTGAAGCACAGTGCCCTAGAAAAATACTTAACTGATGTGAAACTCTCTTACCTGATACATACGCTTTTGAAAGGGAATCTTTGTGAGTGTTTAAAGTTGTCTGTGGGTGCTGATACAGTTTGAGATGGGTTGTGTTAAATATTTACCTGGTCAGAATAGTGTCCTGTCCTTGCAGTAGCTGTTCCCTAGTGTTATTGGCTCACTGGAGAGTTGAGATTATGGGAGGACTGTTAATGCATTGTAATGAAGAAAATAATTTTTTTTTTTAAAATGCCATATCATCTGTTGTTCTGTCCACTAAAAACTTTTTCATTCACCAAATTTATTCCACTTGAAGATTGAGAAATCACAAAGCATATGTTGTTAATGTACATGAAAATTAAGAGAATTGCACTCCAAACTTGTAATACTTCAGAAAATACCCAGCACTATTTGCTACTGAGTTGAGGAATTCAAGTGAAATGTTACAGAGATTTTAATACTTGTCTTTGGTTTGTTTTCTGTAGCTGGATATTTTTTCTGTGTATCACTGATACACACAAATCCAAAAAGCTGGCCAGCAAATCAGCGCACTTTAAAGTCAATACTTTTTCCTCTGTGGTATCCTTTGATTGCTCCTATATATGTAGCTGAACTCTTTCTCCATGTCACGATACTGCCTAGCTAGCAAGCTAAGTAATGGAGTGACTTTTCTGACCCACACTAGACCTGGAAACAGAATTACTTTACTAGTAAATTCTGTGTATAAATGGTGGAAGAGTAGGTTTTGGCCCCAACTGAGCACTTAGCAATTTCTTCCTAGTAGATGATTTGGCTGTGTAAATGAATGCAATCAAGTCCTTTTCAGCAAAAGTGTGCCTCTGAGCCAGCGTATTAACATATGTTCCAATTTTTCCTGGTATCTGACTTCATGTGACTGGGTAAGTTTCTAAAAATGAGAGCCTAAATTCTATCTGCAGTTAGGATCAGAATCACGAATTAGTGTGGAATATAGATTCTGTTCTATTTAAACTGTAGCTTTGTGCAATATTCCAGATTTATAACTATTCACAGATACTTTATCAGTAGGGAAAAACATAATCTGTCTTTTTTTCTTTAGTTTGCCTTCATGTATTTCTTTGTGCTGCAACTGTAGAAATATCTTCTTTGCATCATTTTCTTTCTCACCATTTTTTTGTCTTTTTTTTTTTTCTTCTTTTCCTTTCTTCCCATGTTTTCAGTCAGTAGTGAACCTGATCAGTGAGCTACAGGAGCAGATGTGTAGACTGCAGCTGGAAATTAATAGTAGAATCCAAGAAAGAAAGTCTCAAGATAGGAAACCAGACTTGACGCCTAATGGTCCTCAATCTAGTCCAAGATCAGTGGTAGAGACTCTCAGCCAGAGGAATTGCTCTCAGTGTGATGTATGAGAAGTGCACCTTAGCAGAAGCCTGTGTATTGCCTCTTCTCTTCTCTTGCAGAAACTAAAATCCGCTAACCACAGCTATGTTGTGAATTATTGGCATTAATTGGCATTAATCTTTGTGGCTTTCATTAGCAAAGTGTGAGGTGGTCATAAAAATCACCCTGATTATTGGGACAAATTTGGTCACCATTGATGCCTTTCTACTAAAGCACAGATATCTGTAAGACCCAATCACTTCTTTCAGTTTGTTTGGGTTTTTTTTTATGATTTTCATTTTACTGGTAGGTCTGTTATGCTGGTGTGCTGTGTGATTTTTTTGAATTTTGGGGTTTGTGTGGTTTGGGTTTTTTTCCCCTTAGTTGAAATTGCAGCATGCTAGCGTGGTTTGGTAGTTTGCTAATTTTCTTCATGATAATGTCACCCTAGCTGTGCATGATGGTATACCCTAGCCAGTCCTCTGAACACAGATTATTAATTCCTGAATATCTTAAAAGCTTAACACAGGTATAAAATACTGTTTCAGGTAAGATTATCTGAAATATAGCCCTTCTTTTTCTAATGATAATGTTAAATTGAATGAAAAGCACCATAATAAAAATAATCTGCTTGTACCTTTGAAACAGCAAATCCAACACATTTCTGTTTATTCTCTGACATTAACAGTTTCTAGAAAAGCGTTTTTGTATTTACTTTACAGATCCTACCTGTATTTGGTCAAAACTATGTCACATGTCAAAACAAAAGCTATTTTGCATAAACTACTTAATGGTACTGAAGGTGGAATGATACTGGTATGCCTGAAAAAGTCCATTTTAATATTTGCTTTTGAATCAGTTTGCTTTAGTTGCCACATCTCTTTGGTTAAAGTTTGGATCCCCAGAACTCATTTTATAAATAATCTGCTTAAATTGTGAGGGAGTTGTTCAGTAATTTTTCTTACAGGTTTATTTTACAAAAATAACTCATTTGGGTATGATGCCTATTTTGAAAATAGTGCTATTGTTTCTGAGCTTGCTTCTGTTCAGAAGTAGTGAACTATTAGACTATAGTACAAGCTGCATATTGGGGAAATAATCTGAGGGTCAAATCTGGCAGTAATTCAAAATAAACATTAATTTAATCCAAGATATTAGTATGATTGCTTAATGTTTGTACTATACAGGATTCCAAAATTGGGTTACATTTCCAAAGTTTTCCATTCCTTTAAGACATTTGGTCACGTCAGAGCTCCATCAGGGATTTAATAGTGTTGTCCTTCAGAATGAAGGACAACCATAAGTTACGGTTCTATCAAAGAAAGGGAGAAGGGACATTTAAGAGATAACTTTGCTGGGGGAATAGATGGAGAATGTTAGGAACCCTGGTCAGCTGCATCCGTTTAGTCTGCAAAGTGGTGAACATCAGCTGAACACCGCATCTTTGTAGCCATGTTTGACTGTGGGTGTATGGTATTAAATGCCCATACTTGCTAGATACTATTTAGTCTGAGTGTTATTTTTCTTGGTAAGTAGCTCAAACACCGGTTTGGGGAGAGGATTGTCACTTTAATGAAGGTTAGTAATCTTTTAGCACTGCACCTTTCTGCTTATTTCCAGGTGGCTGAAAAACAAAGCAAAACAAAAAACCCCAAAACAAAACAACAAAAAATCCCAACTCTCCCAAAAAACCCCAATAGTTAATGAGACTGCAGTTGTAGATTTTTTTTGCTTGTTTTCACTGAGACACATGCCTTCACCAGACTCAACTGCCTTTCATAATGTGACTAAGAAATTTGCTCATAATTTCAGGTGGAGAGTTTAAGAAAGTATTCCTTATTTCTCAATTCAAAATAGTCTTAGACTAGGTTACAGTTTTTAATGTGGTGGTTCAGTAATCGTTACTGTGTGGTTCATGCATGATCTTTAATTCAGGACTATGGAAAATTAATATCTACCAGAGTCATCTTAGTTTCAGCTGCTGTTCTTCCTTTGCAGGGTTTGCTACAGGAACTTAGACACCTCAAAATTAAAGTGGAAGAACTGGAAAATGAAAGGAATCAATATGAGTGGAAATTAAAAGCAACCAAAGTAAGTAGAATACTTGGCATTTACTAATGACAGACTTATTTCAGCTGGAAAGGGGTACGCTCCACTTATCAGTATTTAATTTTCTTACAACTGCCTTGTCAGGACCTAGTATAAAGTCAAATGTTCTTCAACCATCTTCGGAATAATTATTTTGGTTTAAAGTTTTCATAGCTTCTTTTTGTGCCTTTTGCTCCCTCCCTGCAGTTTCCAGTCTTCCACCTTTTTGTAATTCTCATTTAAAAGAAAAAAGGCATCCTGACTTACAAAAGACCTGTTCTGAAGAAAGGCGCTTTGAACGTTTTGTGTCTTTTATTTGGGTAATGGTGACAAGCCTTGGTGGAATATGCTTTCCAGACTGAAGAGGAGAGAAACGCAAAGTGGGTTGGGTGTTCACTTACTATGGAATTTATTTTAATAGACATTAAGCCCAAAATACACCATTAGATCATCTGCTTTGACTTCATGTATATCAAAATGCATAACTGCCTTACCCTTCTGTTGACCTTAAATCCTGGAAAGCTGTTGGATCATAATCTGGAGAAACTCGACATTTCAAACATTTCATCATTTTCCCCAGTAATTAATTTTTCCCATTGAACATTCTCATTGTTAAACAGTTGTACTTTATTTATAGTTTGAATTTTTAGTCCTTTTCCACTAGATTAAAAAGTACCTTATTATTTTTCCCTGTTGAGGTACACTTTAGTGCTGTAATTGCATCTCCTTTCATTTGTGTAGTACTGTAATCCCTGTTCATACCAATGACTGACTTTTTTGAGTTGTGGTTGGATCTTGGAAAAACATTTCAAATTATTAATCTGAGTTTTAATACCTGACAGCTTGATCCAGGAATGACAGACAAATATTATTTGCATTAGCATTTCTTTCTTTTGAGATTTCTTAGATGAATATTGAAATGTTGCTATCATGTCTTTTTTTCATATTAAGATAATAGCTCTTGTACCCATGAAAATATTTTCTCTGACGTGGTGGAAATGAAGAGTCTTTGGGAAAATATTTTCTCAAGCAGTGTGTGGCCAGCAGCCAAGACAGATAAAGAATATGGAAAGTGTAGGAGCAGAATGAGAATAAGAAAGAAGAATCATAAAACCCTTTGAGTGAGAGAAAATACAGGATTGGAAAGGAAGAAAAGTATAAGGGAAGAGCGAGGAAGAAGAAAAATAATTGTAGAGATGACAGGAGTGAGACATTAAAGGAAAAGAGGGCATTTAAAAGAGCTGTGAGATCAAATAGTCCAGGGGAGTCAAATTGAAATCTGGTATTAAGAGGTCTGCAGCTTTTGTCTTCCTGTTGCTCCAGCTTCTTAGATGAGAAATTGGAATATTTCCACGGCTGGCTATAAAAAGCATATTAGTCACTGGGAAGTGGTAGGAGCCCTTCAGAGATGCAACAAGGCAGATTCTTCTATTCCATATGGAATTGCAGGCAGAGTGTGATCTTTTGCTGCCATCCAGCTGCTTGCTTCCTGGGGAAAATAAGTTTGTGTATTAAATCAGTCCACGTTTTTCCCTATTTGGATAATATTGTTTGATGTTTTACATTTTTATCTGCTTTATTGTAGTATTTTGAGAAATTGGTCACATTAGTGATTTTTTTTCTTTGTTTCCTTTTTTCTTTCTTTTTTTTTTAACTGCAGGGAGGTTTAGTATGCTTTCATTGGGGGAAATGCAGAATTTTGATATATAAAGGCTTTAAGGGTGCTGAAGAAAATATTAATGAATCTACTGACTTAGTAAAGTATGCTGTTGACAGTTTTTCCTCATAAACAGGAAAAAGAGATGAGAGTCACAGCTTTTCAAGCTGGACAATCACAGAATTCTTTTCCCTCAGTATTGTTGAGGTCTTTAACATGCAATATTCTATCCCAATCTAGCAGCAGCATGAATTGCAGTAAGTGTAAATGAACTACTGATATTGTTGTGTATATGTGGTTGTTTTCTAAGCCATGCTTTGCTTCTACCCTATTTGCTGTAGTATTTGATGTGAGGAAGAACAAGTTTGTTATGCTGCTGAGGGCTCAGCATTAATAGGTTCTCAGTTATACTGATAAATAGTAACTAGGATAAAAAAACAGCATCTTTAAAAAATGTTTTGTTTTCTTTTAGAGGTCTTCATGCAAAACTCAAGAGTTGCCCTATAATAGTCATTATGATATGACCAGTATTGTGGTGTTGAGAGCTTTCCAGAGTTTCTTTACCTCCTGGAATCCTTGAAAATTTTACATTTCTGTAAATCTCTCTTATCCAAGAGATAATAATTGCATTGGAAAAAGTGGGATTCTGTAAAAGGAGTAGGAGAGTAACACCATGAAATATGTAAGGTTGATATAGTGTTTATGAGATGTCCTGAATTGGGAACAGGACATCAGTCAAAGGAAAGTGTTATGCTTAGAAGTCTTCCGGTTCATGGGAAAGAATCACAGAGAATTGGTGACGATGTTATTCTGAATTTGTTGTACTCTCTTTCAGGCTGAGATAGCCCAGCTTCAAGAGCAATTAGCTCTCAAAGATGCAGAAATAGAACGCTTACAAAGTCAGCTATCTAGGACCTCATCACACAGTGAAGTGGCAGAAAGAGGTAAGTGGAGAGAAATAAAATTAAAAATCAAAACCTCTACTTCAGTTATGTAGCAGCTTGGCTCAGTATTTCAAAGCTATACAAGGAGATACAAGAATGCACTTACAGAATTTATTTTGGGAGGGAAAATGGTGCAAATGTATTTTGCCTTCTGGTAGAGTGAAATTCTATCCCAGGAAGCATAAATTGCAATAGGTATCCTAAGGGCACTGAAACTTTTTCTACTGGAATTTTATTTATAATTTGAAAGTCATTGTAGTTCAGCAGGAATACATTTTTTTTGTCTATACCTTCTTTTTAAAAAAAAAATCTTTGCAGTTTCCACTTTTTAAGAAAAAATAAAAATAAAAAAACGTCACAGTAGTAGCTAAGCATAATGTTCAAATGTCCAAGCATTCTGAAACATAGTCATTGATTCGCACCTTTCCTTTCTTCGGGAATATATCTCATTTAGGCTCCCCCTCCCATAAAAGGTTGGACCAGATGGTCTTTCAAGGTCCCTTCCAGCCTGGGCTGTTCTATGACTCTATGATATTGCAGGTTTATGTTTTAAATCTGCACTACCAATACAGGTCAATGGCAAATAAAGCAGTTTCTGTAGCCTTTGGTCTTGACCAGTCATGTCACAGTTCTCTGAAATACTGACTCCCTCGAGCTTCTGTCAGCTGCTGGGCTGTGAGCAGTATGATATTAGTGACCTTTTTCTTCTATAATACTGACACCCATGCAGGAATATTTCTGTGTAGTTTACCGCAGCGCATCAGCTTAGCTGTGCTAACTTCTTTTGTGGGTGTTAACTAACACTTCCAAAGAGTGCCCTTGTTGAGATGTGACTTCTCAGGTGCTGCACCACCTTTTCTCAGGGCTTACCGTGAATCTCCTTACAGGAATTAATTCAGATGTGTCTTTTCTAGAAGACTCTGTATTTTGACTGTTTTTTATTCCAAATAAGTGACTTAACATATACTTGGTGCTGATTTCACTCACCTGCAGAGCTTGTGCATGTAGAGAACTGCATGTCTAACTAGGAAATGAGTTTGTCTAACAGCAGTGTTTTGTAGAGGAACTCTTCTACTAATAGAATTTTGTATTTTCTGTGAGATTCCCAAATAATTCATGGTATTTCAAGGGAAAGATAGGGGTATGACAATAAATCAAGAGCTCAGCAACTTTCAAATTCTAGTAGTCTGTCTGTTCCTGTTCATGCTGAAGATGGGTGAAACTGTCCTTGGTTTCAGTGGGAGAAGAATCAAACCCTGTACAGATTCTTTAGGCTACATTTAAGGAAACCGCTTAGACTATATTTGAATGGAAACAGTATGCAGCAGTAATAATTCTTCTGCAAAAAAATTACTGATTTATCAGATTTTTAGGTGGTCTTCTCAAAGTTGGAAAATAATGTCAAGGTACTTGTAGTATGCTAGAATGCATATTCTAAGTAAATTGCAAAATTTATCTAATATGTGCTTTTTCTACATACTTTATTTGACTCTCACCATTTACCATCGTAGAGGAAGTTTATAGGAGAAGGCTAAAAGAAAAACGTAAGCCTTGCAATTCACTTTTGGCTGTATCTCACTGTTTCTTTCACACAAATTATAACTCAGATGCATTCTGCAGCAATAATTCAATGTTTGTTTAGATTTGGCTGTCTAATTGTAATATATATGAGACATTGCTTTCATTGCTTGCAGCAAGCAGACAGCTACTTGCCCTGTTTAGTAAGGTTTCACTTCAGAAAAAAAAATCAGAGGTTCACAAATCAGATAGTTGGACTTCAAAGGGACGTTGTCAAGGTTAACAGAGCCAAAACTTAACCTTTACCTCTTTTTATTTGTACATGTGTAAAACCCATAGAATATCTGGAAATATGGCTTTAATTCAAAGCCTCCTTCCTTGAAGGGAAAGGATTTGGACTTTTTTAAATCAGGGCTGTAAATTAAAAAAAAAAAAAAACCAAACCAAAACAAAACAAAAACCAACCAAACAAAAAACAACTAGGTGTCTGAATAAAAATGTTTCCATACTTGATGTTGTTATAAATATTTTAAGTGAAGTTTGCTTTAGTGTGCTTAAAAATACCTTGACACCAATTCTTTTTGAAGTCTAATACTTATAAAAAGAAATCAGTGGGACACTGATTTTTAATGGCTTTTTAAAAATCTTACAAATGCTTGCCCACTGCCTGCTGGCTTTAGTTTTTGATTTGGCTGTGTCTGTGCATGTCTTGTGTTACTAAGTGTTCTCTTTTGCAAGAGAAATGTTTGCAAAGTTTATTTACATGTTTTAAAATTTAATTGTTACGAGGTGTGTATTTTTCAAAATCACCACAAGAAAAGCTAGTTAGAGTTTTTGTCAATAGTCTACATATGAAATTGTATGTTCAACATTTAGTTGTAAAACAGGTTTTAAAGGTACTCTTTAGCAGTATTGATTTTCTTTCTTCCCTCTCTCTTCATGCCTTCCACATCTGGTTTTCATAGTCTTTTGTGACACAAGTAGATCTCTTTTAATGTCAAAGCATGAATTCCTTCAGTGGCAGTCACAGCAGATAAACTATTTCAGGTTCTGTCCCCGTCATCTAGACTTTAATAAGTACGGGTTGGTACTAGAGGACTTGCTAGGAGTAGTGTGTGGAGAAGAAATGAAAGATTTGGTTCAGCAAAGTTAGGATGATGTGATTAACAACCTCACAAATTTTCAGAGAGTGTGTTTTAATTGTTTTTACTATAACATTCCTGAATAACCTCTATCTTGTAACACTAAATTGTGTGAGAGGTAATTCTGTTAGGTCTTGATGTAGATTTTAACTCAGTTATTCATACTGAAATTTAAAAAAAAAAAAAATTTACAAGTTTTCCTCATACTAAACTAGCTTTTGTTATTTTTCATTTTCAAGTTTCATAAATGTCCTTGAACTACTTCTCATAAGCTTGCAAATATTTTTCCTAGATGGAACATAATAAATTTTCAGTCATACTTAAAATTATTTCCTTAAATGTGTAACAGAAAATGCACTCTCATGTTTTGCAGAATAATTTTTCTTTTTTTTATTACTTCACATTTAGAGTATGAAATAGAGTATGAAGTAGAGCCTTTTAGAAGCAAAACCAGCATGTTTGTGTTGTGTGATGCTTTTAATAGTTCAGCTTTTGAAAAGGTCCAAATTAAATGTAGTTTAACAGTGCATTTGCCATGCCACTGTCCTGGTTTTGGTTACTAATAAGAACATAAGGAGAGTATTACAAAACATATATTGTTCACGCTAAACATAGCAAGGGTATTTTGCTTATAACATTTTTAAAACGTTCCTAGATCAAGAAGTTCAACGGTTGAAGATAGGAATGGAATCATTATTGGCTGCAAATGAAGAAAAGGTAGGAAAATAATCCTTGTTCTACATAATAAGAATGAAATGATGGGTTTGAGTCTCTGAAATGTTCTGAATAACGTGCTTTCTGTAAGCATGGTGTTGTCCTGATTTTTGGATTATCCCATGAGATTGTGACAGAAGGTTGATATTTAAATAGAAAGTGCAGCTGATCTTGCTAACCTGGCTGCAGAACCTGGGAGTGTCATTAGATTCCAGAAGGAAGTAGAAAGCCAAGGCTGTAATGAGCAGAATCTCCTGGTTTCTGCTATTGAAACTCATCATGAAGGTTTGGTTGATTCTGGCAGCTCTTCATCTTCCAACCTAATCTGAAGTGCATTGATATCCTCAGTTTAGATTGTGATATTAAAAGAAAGTCAAAGTGGCCTTTGAATCAGATTCAAAATTTTGGCAGAAGGAGACCAGGATTTAGAGAGAGAGAGAGAAGGCAAAGAAACAGAAAAAGGAGTGCTAAAGGAGAGGAGGACTGAAAGTAAACCCATGTAAATGCTAAATGTATTTTTTGTCTTATCACCTGTATGCTGTTTGCCTGTCAGTCAGACAATTCAAGGGCAGAGTTTAGGGCTCAGTCCTGGAGGATGTTGAATCTCCACCCTTAGATGCCATTGACTTACTACATAAATTATTCCTTATTTTTTGGAGGGGGCTGGGGCGGGGGGGGGGGGG